>JAVTVY010007001.1:0-37781 GCA_036873755.1 Hanleya hanleyi
TATGATGTATTGTTCGCTCATGGGGTTGTCTAACTCATTAAATACAAAATAGTGATTTCTGTATAAAAAAACCAGTTGCGCATAAAGTCAGTTTTGAGTATTATCAATGAGTCGGTTTCGCTAAGACAGTAAGTTCATCTCCAGTGATTGGAGGGTCATTGTTTCGATTCCCACAGAGGGTTAACTTATTCTTCCTTTCAAAACATATTTCCATATATGCGAATTGCTTGGTTAAACATGATACCAAATTGTCATTTCTATAAGTTAAACATCTTTATTCGACGAAAGTTGGTGAGTTTGTCCCTAACTTCTGAAACGTAATTGTTGCGTTTGTTTTTATGATGCATGATCTATAATTTGATACCAAGTATTATTCAATGTTAATCATAATGACAATGCGTTGCTTATCTACTTCTTCACCAATTTGTGAATTATCTAGATTGGGTAGATAAAATGAGTTATAGATGTAGTTAACTTATTTTTCAACTTACTAAGGCAGTCGCCTATCACTGTATGCAAATTAGCCGAACCACTGACACGGTTGCGGCTCATCTTCCTTGGTATATAGTCAATTCAAGGATCTTAAAAATTATATACGTGTAATTACTGTTCAGTGAAAATGGTAATATCTGAAAACAATGACTGATGTGTCGATCGACAGCTTTTTTTTAGCGTGTTGACGTAAGAGAATTGATGTCTGAATGGAATTCAACGAAGCAATAATTCATTCCACCAAATATAGTTGCAAATGAATTCAAATGTGCCTGAAGACAGGGTTGTCATGTGATATCGGAGGTTGAAAAGAAAAGTGTGGCAGAGATCACACTCTCTTAGCGCATGCGTATTTCAAAAAGTCACAAGAAGAACAAGAACAACAAGAACAACAACAACGCGAGCCTCTCGTAGACCTGCGTGCCGCAGGTAAAAAGACCTGTGTTTCCGGTAACTCGACCGACCCTAGATTTTTCTGCCGACCCTAATATTTTTTTTCTTTTTTTTCTGACGGGTAATTCTCGCAAATGACCAAAAAAGACGGGTAGACGGGAGATTGAGACTGACCAAGTTACAATATATATCCAATAATATAGGCGGGCCAATGCTTGGATAGCCTTTTGATCGACATAGGCTTACGTTTATTTCAAAACCATCCTCGTCCGGCATCTCTCGTCCGCCTTGTTCATAACCAGCGCCATGTTTTTTGCATTCCGGGAATCCACGAAATCGGACTTCGTCACCCATAGTGCGATTGCTGCAGGCGCGAAGGTTCCCGATTCTCCAGCGAGCTCTCCCGTGAAGCAACAACTACAACATAATGCGAAAAGACGACTGTCCGACGATTTTGCCAATGTTCAATTTGATCGATGAATGCTTGTTCTCCAGACAAGTAAAGACAAATTGGGCGTTCTCCTAATCTCCTAATAAGTAAAGACAAATGGGGATGAAGGAATACTACCAACTGCTGCCTTTTCGTGGCAGTTTCATAACGCGACTTGAGTGAGTTTGATAGGCCTACGGTATCGTACGCTGAACCACGCGGCACATGCACGGGGCACTGCAGGCAGCCAGTGCCGTAGGTCTACGATCTATTCTATAGATACGTTTTTGCCGAGATTTCCAACTGAATTTTTCGAAAAACACTAAAATTTCACACAGTATATCAACTCAATTATAGTAATTATATCCCCAGAGTACCATGTGAAGAGAGCATTTCTCAATTAGATAGGTGATTTTTTTTTAATTTTTTCAAATTTATTTTTGGACATCACGGCGGCAAGATAGCATGTTATACTGTACAGATTAGATAGCCATCCTGGCCCCGATAACATGGCAGCCTATGGTGATGTGTTGTCCTTACATAAAACGCTGGACTTTTTATTTTCTTTTTATCTAGCCAGTAAATCAATAAAAACTCATGAAGATTCTGGTTGAGGCCATGGACCATTAACTCCAAATCTTTTGGACATTATGATTATATCTCGAGTAAAAACATTCTCGCAAACTTGGGTATTGGGTTCACATCGACTAGAGGATGAATGGATTTGTTTTTTTAGCTTACCCACCTAAATCCAAAATGACCATTTATCTGAATTTATTTAGGCCATGGTCTTATTTGACAGAAGAGAAATAATAACTCAAACACTTATGTATATATTTACACAATATTTAATTCATAAAACATTTATGCTTAAATGCCATTAGTTCAAAATGGAACTCTTTCTAGTTGTGTAGTACAAAGAACAGCATAAAATAATCCTTATGACATTAGCCCCCATATAAAAAAAAAATAAAAAAAAAAATAAAAAAAATCCCTACCTACCTACCCTATTTTTCTGATGCATGTTACCGGAAACGCAGGATTTTTTTTAGGCCTTACATTAACCAGTAAATATTGTGCCATACACTATGAAATCATTACATTAACCAGTAAATACTATGTCATACACTATGTAATCATTATCTTAACCAGTAAATACTGTGCCATACACTATGTAATCGTTACATTAACCAGTAAATACTGTGCCATACACCATGTAATCATTACATTAACCAGTAAATACTGTGCCATACACCATGTAATCATTACATTACCCAGTAAATACTGTGTCATACACTATGTAATCATTCCATTCAGGAGTAAATGCTGTGCCATACAATGTGTAATCATTACATTAACCAGTAAATACTATGCCATACACCATGTAATCATTACATTAACCAGTAAATACTATGCCATACACCATGTAATCATTACATTAACCAGTAAATACTATGCCATACACTATGTAATCATTACATTAACCAGTAAATACTATGCCATACACCATGTAATCATTACATTAACTAGTAAATACTATGCCATACACTATGTAATCATTACATTAACCAGTAAATACTGTGCCATACACTATGTAATCATTACATTAACCAGTAAATACTATGCCATACACCATGTAATCATTACATTAACCAGTAAATAATGTGTCATACACTATGTAATCATTACATTAACCAGTAAATACTATGCCATACACCATGTAATCATTACATTAATCAGTAAATACTGTGCCATACACTATGTAATCATTACATTAACCAGTAAATACTATGCCATACATCATGTAATCATTACATTAACCAGTAAATACTATGCCATACACTATGTAATCATTACATTAACCAGTAAATACTATGCCATACACCATGTAATCATTAGGCGCAAAACAAGTGAGAAATGACTACATTGTAGTCAAAACCTGCGGCAGTGGCAATAATACAGTGAAAGGCATATCAGCGGAGATAGTGGTAAATGTAGAACAAGCGCCATCTGCCAGTGTTTTCATGCCAAGGGAAGTAATTTTCAACTTCTAACCCACAATTGTAGGAATTGCGTAATAGGTCTGATACAATATATGTATATTCACTTTCCCCGTTCAAAATCCAACGGTTTTGACTAGTCCGTGCCGTCTATTTTGAATTGACAGACGAAGTCACAATGATCGCTTTGGCAATGTCTTGGTACAAGTATCATGTATGCCAAGTTTCAAAACATTCGGTTCAGCTGTTGCTTTTTGCAAATAAAAAAAGCTTTCAAATATTTGGAAATCCAAATAAATTTCAAGGATTTAATCGTAGCGCGAAAATCGACGCGCTTCAGTCACCCTTCTCGCTTACTTTGCCGAGCAAACTGGAAAATTTATATTTCCTTAAGTTAATTTTCAATGAATTTAGTATCAGGTCCATCTCTTTGATCTGTGAAACTATGGAAGGGGGTTGAAGGCTTTACCCAACTGTCCAAGGGGCATAGTTACACTTTTCACTATTCAAATTGAGGCCTGTGACAGTATTGATATTTGATTAGAATAATTAATTAAGTTTCTGCATTTACGTGTGTTATCATCTGCAAACTGAATACCTTGACACTCTTTTCCATGCAGCAAGTCAATGGTTTGCTCCTTCTATATAAATGATTAACTATTTAATTCTTAGGAAATATCATCTCATGTTCGACCAAGCCTTTTTGAAGGTTGCTTATTTTATTAATTTCTTTTTTTAAAAATAAAATTCTGCAAATAAGAAACATTTCTAATCAGTATCTATGGATATCTCCCTATACTCAATTCGCGAATATGTTTGTCACTAATTCATTCCGAAGGTGATTTATGTTCGAAATGTCAGGGCTAGTTCACTGAACAAGGTTTGTGTGCAAGAGAATTATGTCGAATTCTCGTTATTATCTTTTGGTACATCAATTATTGCATTCACGAAAACGGCTGCCAAGTTAAAGTCAATATGAAAGGCATCTAAGTATCAAACTCAAAAACTCCTCCGGGAAATAAGGCCCAAGCTTTTGACAACGAGGTCAAACAGATCGCTTTTATAGTCAGCATCTGCTAATATATGACGTAATTCCATTCGTAAAACTGATTGACAAAGTAACGTAAATTGTGAAGTGTAGAACCAGTAAATTCTAGCCGAAATGGGCTCTGACTTGAGAGAATGATGTGAAATGCAATATGTTTCTGCCCATTATCTGCTGATACACATAAGTATTGAATCCACGGGAGTGAATCTAAAGGGATTCTGAGTGCCGAAGAGGACGAGAACATCAATACCAGCGAAGCGAGTCCCTGGCTTGCGAGAATGAGGATAGAGAGCGTGTTCCGAAAGAGGACCATTCAAAATAGCCATGTGCCAAAGTTCATACTTGTAACTATGATGTATTGTTCGCTCATAGGGTTGTCTAACTCATTAAATACAAAATAGTGATTTCTGTATAAAAAAACCAGTTGCGCATAAAGTCAGTTTTGAGTATTATCAATGAGTCGGTTTCGCTAAGACAGTAAGTTCATCTCCAGTGATTGGAGGGTCATTGTTTCGATTCCCACAGAGGGTTAACTTATTCTTCCTTTCAAAACATATTTCCATATATGCGAATTGCTTGGTTAAACATGATACCAAATTGTCATTTCTATAAGTTAAACATCTTTATTCGACGAAAGTTGGTGAGTTTGTCCCTAACTTCTGAAACGTAATTGTTGCGTTTGTTTTTATGATGCATGATCTATAATTTGATACCAAGTATTATTCAATGTTAATCATAATGACAATGCGTTGCTTATCTACTTCTTCACCAATTTGTGAATTATCTAGATTGGGTAGATAAAATGAGTTATAGATGTAGTTAACTTATTTTTCAACTTACTAAGGCAGTCGCCTATCACTGTATGCAAATTAGCCGAACCACTGACACGGTTGCGGCTCATCTTCCTTGGTATATAGTCAATTCAAGGATCTTAAAAATTATATACGTGTAATTACTGTTCAGTGAAAATGGTAATATCTGAAAACAATGACTGATGTGTCGATCGACAGCTTTTTTTTTAGCGTGTTGACGTAAGAGAATTGATGTCTGAATGGAATTCAACGAAGCAATAATTCATTCCACCAAATATAGTTGCAAATGAATTCAAATGTGCCTGAAGACAGGGTTGTCATGTGATATCGGAGGTTGAAAAGAAAAGTGTGGCAGAGATCACACTCTCTTAGCGCATGCGTATTTCAAAAAGTCACAAGAAGAACAAGAAGAACAAGAACAACAACAACGCGAGCCTCTCGTAGACCTGCGTGCCGCAGGTAAAAAGACCTGTGTTTCCGGTAACTCGACCGACCCTAGATTTTTCTGCCGACCCTAATATTTTTTTTCTTTTTTTTCTGACGGGTAATTCTCGCAAATGACCAAAAAAGACGGGTAGACGGGAGATTGAGACTGACCAAGTTACAATATATATCCAATAATATAGGCGGGCCAATGCTTGGATAGCCTTTTGATCGACATAGGCTTACGTTTATTTCAAAACCATCCTCGTCCGGCATCTCTCGTCCGCCTTGTTCATAACCAGCGCCATGTTTTTTGCATTCCGGGAATCCACGAAATCGGACTTCGTCACCCATAGTGCGATTGCTGCAGGCGCGAAGGTTCCCGATTCTCCAGCGAGCTCTCCCGTGAAGCAACAACTACAACATAATGCGAAAAGACGACTGTCCGACGATTTTGCCAATGTTCAATTTGATCGATGAATGCTTGTTCTCCAGACAAGTAAAGACAAATTGGGCGTTCTCCTAATCTCCTAATAAGTAAAGACAAATGGGGATGAAGGAATACTACCAACTGCTGCCTTTTCGTGGCAGTTTCATAACGCGACTTGAGTGAGTTTGATAGGCCTACGGTATCGTACGCTGAACCACGCGGCACATGCACGGGGCACTGCAGGCAGCCAGTGCCGTAGGTCTACGATCTATTCTATAGATACGTTTTTGCCGAGATTTCCAACTGAATTTTTCGAAAAACACTAAAATTTCACACAGTATATCAACTCAATTATAGTAATTATATCCCCAGAGTACCATGTGAAGAGAGCATTTCTCAATTAGATAGGTGATTTTTTTTTAATTTTTTCAAATTTATTTTTGGACATCACGGCGGCAAGATAGCATGTTATACTGTACAGATTAGATAGCCATCCTGGCCCCGATAACATGGCAGCCTATGGTGATGTGTTGTCCTTACATAAAACGCTGGACTTTTTATTTTCTTTTTATCTAGCCAGTAAATCAATAAAAACTCATGAAGATTCTGGTTGAGGCCATGGACCATTAACTCCAAATCTTTTGGACATTATGATTATATCTCGAGTAAAAACATTCTCGCAAACTTGGGTATTGGGTTCACATCGACTAGAGGATGAATGGATTTGTTTTTTTAGCTTACCCACCTAAATCCAAAATGACCATTTATCTGAATTTATTTAGGCCATGGTCTTATTTGACAGAAGAGAAATAATAACTCAAACACTTATGTATATATTTACACAATATTTAATTCATAAAACATTTATGCTTAAATGCCATTAGTTCAAAATGGAACTCTTTCTAGTTGTGTAGTACAAAGAACAGCATAAAATAATCCTTATGACATTAGCCCCCATATAAAAAAAAAATAAAAAAAAAAATAAAAAAAATCCCTACCTACCTACCCTATTTTTCTGATGCATGTTACCGGAAACGCAGGATTTTTTTTAGGCCTTACATTAACCAGTAAATATTGTGCCATACACTATGAAATCATTACATTAACCAGTAAATACTATGTCATACACTATGTAATCATTATCTTAACCAGTAAATACTGTGCCATACACTATGTAATCGTTACATTAACCAGTAAATACTGTGCCATACGCTACGTAATCATTACATTAACCAGTAAATACTATGCCATACACCATGTAATCATTACATTAACCAGTAAATACTATGCCATACACCATCTAATCATTACATTACCCAGTAAATACTGTGCCATACACTATGTAATCATTACATTAAGGAGTAAATGCTGTGCCATACACTATGTAATCATTACATTAACCAATAAATACTATGCCATACACCATGTATTCATTACATTAACCAGTAAATACTGTGCCATACACCAGGTAATCATTACATTACCCAGTAAATACTGTGCCATACACTTGTAATCATTACATTACCCAGTAATAAAACTGTACCATACACCATGTAATCATTACATTACCCAGTAAATACTGTGCCATACACCATGTAATCATTACATTAACCAGTAAATACTGTGCCATACACTATGTAATCATTACATTAACCAGTACTGTGCCATACACTATGTAATCATTACATTAACCAGTAAATACTGTGCCATACACTATGTAATCATTACATTAACTAGTAAATACTGTCCCATACACCATGTAATCATTACATTAACCAGTAAATACTGTGTCATACGGCAGATTCCACGATAACCTAGTCCACTAACACACATTTCCGTAAATCATTGATGGAACATGACATTTGCAACACCTATAAATTCAAAAATATCGTTAACAAACAATGCGCCCTGTATCTTACTATCTTAAACATGTCAATGAATTGCATAAGATGAAAATAAACAGGAACCCCTATGAATTCCATGTACGGTTTCCAATTTAGTGGGACAAAAGGAAAATGACATCTGCAACATTTTTGTTAACTATGTCATTTTTCCGTCAAAATCTATTTTGGATATTTACAAGAAATTTCTTGCAAGACAAGCACTTGCATATATGCTCAGTGGAATTAGGCTAATTGTATTGATGTATCTGTACCCTTGTCAGTGTATGACATCACCCATGCTGTAATAGAGTCTTTTCAAAATTTTGCTAAGGTCATTTCCGTCACGGGAGTTGGGACGGAAATGACATTAGCAACGTTTTTCAAATGCTCATAGTATCCATGTATTGGTATTTAACACACTGGCAATGGTACATATATCTTAATAAGGTCAAGCTAGTATCACTGTTAACCTTTTTTTTTGAATACTTTAGTTGACATTTGATTTGTGGTGATTATTGTAAAAAAAGTATGACGGAAATATGACATTAATACAAGTGACATTAGCAACATTTACATTTCTGTCTCTCTATTATACTGCAGACAAGAAATATACCGGATAAGACTGTCTCTCTCTACAAGGTAAAATGGTTACACAATCCTGGTGGGTTTTGCAAACATGTACATGACAAGGAGTTAGTTTTAAAAAAAACATTCGCATGGTTGAAGAAAAATACAAGTGGGCTCTGTTTAAGCATCTCTTCAAGCCTTCCACAGAAAACATGTAGTATAATATTAGTATTGCTAAGAATTAAAATAATAAGATAAGAAAGTGTTATATTTTCTCAACTGAATACTTCGCTGCCAAGTTACAGGTTTTGTTGCATGATTTGCTATTTTATCGATAAAGTTTATCTCCCTCAAGTGAGCAGCTATTAAGGGCTATCAAATAAATCCAAAAAAATACGGACTCTTGACATAGCTATTCTGTATAAATATCGGTGGGGTAACTAATTAGATATTGCATCCGACTCATTTTATGTTTGTTTGTATTTTTGTCTGTTTTGTTTTTGTTTAGTATGTATTTGTACAAGTGATCGTCTATGTATATGTTTTGTATATATGTCAAATAAAAAAAAAAAAAAAATAAAAAAAAAAAGGAGTTAGTTTTATAGTATTTTGAACGTTGCTAATGTCATTTTTCGGTTGGACGGAGAATTTGACGGAAAAGTGGACCAGGTTATCGTGGAATCCGCCATACACTATGTAATCATTACATTAACAAGTAAATACTGTGCCATACACCATGTAATCATTAAATTTACCAGTAAATACTGTGCCATACACTACGTAATCATTACATTAACCAGTAAATGCTGTGCTATACACTATGTAATCATTACATTAACAAGTAAATACTGTGCTATACACCATGTAATCATTATATTAAGGAGTAAATGCTGTGCTATACACTATGTAATCATTACATTAACCAGTAAATACTGTGCTATACACCATGTAATTATTACATTAACCAGTAAATACTGTGCCATAACTATGTAATAATTACAATAAGCAGAAAATAATGTATCACTCGCCATGTAATCATTGCATTAACCAGTAAATACCGAGTTTTCTCAAGATTCTTCAGCAAGCTTGCTCATGTCTCTTTAGGGTACCGTTAACTTTGGTGGCTACGAACGATTTTGTTTCCTTTCCCAAAAGTTTTATTTTCAATCGAAAATGGTCCATTTCTCCAAAAGTTGTTAAATGAGGTATAGCAAATAAGATACGCCATGTTCGTCCATATTGGGTATGATTTATCGCGATTATCACAGCCTGAATGGTCCCAGTTCACCTCTCCAGGGTGGGGGAGCGGTGGTCGGACCCTTGTTGTTTTATCGCAGGAAATCAAAAACGTGCACTTTAAGAGACAAGTCGACAATACTTGACACACTTTACAATGTGTTTGTTCTTACTGGTTCAGGAGCCAAATAAAGTGGTCGGGAGGAGAGAAAAACAATGAACCAAAATAGAGGTAAATCTTGACAGGCCAAAATACGTTTTTGTGTGTGTGTGTGTGTGTGTGTGTGTGTGTGTGTGGCCTAGCGATTGGGGTAAAATCCCATTTGAAATGTCCTTCAAGGCCGGCAGCAGCATTCCAGAGACAACTAAGCTCATTCGCGATGCCCTGTCTAGGATGTTTTGAATCCACCGCATTTTTAACAATTTTCTTTGACCAAGGTACGAAAATGAGAATCTGTATCCCACATATGAAAAATAATTAGCTGTGTGGTGTCATTATGTTGCACACGAATTTGAAGTTAACGCTATGTAGAGGAAAACACTGGGTTTTTATGTCAGGAATTTTGAACAAAAAAATCAGAAATTCGCCAGTTTGAGTTCTCTCATTTCTTTTTATGGTAGCTATTGCTGCACAAATGAGCATTGGCTTTCTCCCACGGCCAGTTATCTCGTGTGCCGGATTGTGAACACGTGAAAGGGCAAAATGAACATATGAATGGCTTTTAGATGGCATGTATTCTCTCGTGTCTTTTAAGAGTAGCTTTTGCTGCACAGCTATATGAGCACAATGGACATTTTATGGCTTCTCATCCGTGTGGATTCTCTCGTGTCTCTTCAGCAAGCCTGTCTGTGAAGAGCTATAGGAACACACTGAACACTTATACGGCTTATCACCAGTGTGGGTCCTTTCGTGTGTTTTCAGATTGCCTTTCTGCCAACAGCTATACGGGCAAAGCAGACAGGTGTGTGGCTTATCACCAGTGTGAGTTCTCTCGTGTGTCCTCAGAAGGCCTTTCCCTGCACAGCTATATGTACACATTGAACATCTAAAGGGTTTCTCGCCAGTGTGCGTTCTCTCGTGTAGCTTCAGGTTGCCTACCTGTGAACAGCTATACGGGCAGACTGAACAATTGAATGGCTTTTCACCAGTGTGAGTTTCTTCGTGTCTCTCTAGATTACTTTTTACAGCATAGGTATATGAGCAAAATGAGCATATGTATGGCTTTTCACCCGTGTGAGTTCTCGTGTGTGCCTTCAGTGTGCATAGCTGTGAATATCTGTATGAGCAAAATGAACACTTGAATGGCTTTTCACCAGTGTGAGTTCTCTCGTGTCTTCTTAGGGCACTGTTCTCAACACAGGTATATGAACACAGCGCAAACTAGAATGGTTTTTCGCCAGTGTGAGTTTTCTCATGTCTCTTTAGGGCACCGTTCTCTACACAGGTATATGAGCAAAATGAGCATTTGTATGGTTTTTCACCACTGTGAGTTTTCTCATGTTTCTTCAGCAAGCTTGTCCGTGAACAGCTATAGGGGCAAAATGAACACTTGTATGGCTTTTCACCAGTGTGAGTTCTCCTGTGTGCTTTTAGATTACCTTTCGCTGCAGAGGTATATGCGCACAATGTGCATTCGTATGGCTTCTCACCAGTGTGGGTTCTCTCATGTAACTTCAGATTACCTTTGGCTGCACAGCTATACGAGCAAAATGAACACTTGAAGAGCTTTCCACCAGTGTGAACTGTCTCATGTGTCTTCAGATGACGATTGAAAGCACAGCCTTTGTAACTCTCCTTTGTAGCGTGTACCTGGTATAGGGCTACAGGAAAAGGTTCTACAGTCGATGTGTTAACATCTTCAAGTCGGGTCTGGTCAGTGTGAGCACGATTGTCCGGTTTCTCCTGAAAATATTGATATAAAGACAATAAAGTTCAGCACAAGTGAAATACCACCCGTAGCATCGTGTAAAGGAAATGGTTTTATGTGTACACCGGGAATGCTCATATAGCCATGAGTTAAGATGAAGGTAGGTCCAATTTGTGCGATTATTTTACGAACACACATGTCAATTATCTTGCTACTCCGACAGCAAAAATGGTTATTTTGAACATGTGAATTTATTTGAACTATAGACTGAATTCTTTCTTACTATAATTTATCTTCGAACACAGCCGCAGTAGACCCATCACCGCTAATATTATAAAATGAGATATATCCATCAGTTTCTGCAGTTTTATTGAATGATAACTGCGGTCTGTTGGCGGCAAGTGTAAAGGTCATACATATTGCTGCCAAACTGAGTACAGACAGCTCATTTGCTTACATGAAAATTCAACTCTGTGCGATTTATAGCTGGATCGAAAATGCCCTTTGCGGCGCGGTAAACAAGATAGGCCTGTGTGGTAAAAAGCTATACATTTACTGGAAATTTATCTCGAATGAAAATACAGCTATTACTGTGTCGAAAAAAATGTTTTTGCCAGCTAGACGCTGATCACCCAATCGTGATTTCAGGTCTACGAATAAAATAAAGAGAACTAATAATTTAGTAAAGCGGAAGGAAACGAATGTCATTAGTCCAATTTACATAGTAATTCTTGGTGAGTAATTAGGTTATCTCCCTTTACAGTACGTTGTAGATCCCATCGCAAAGCACTCGCTACGATCACTCATTTCGGGATTCATTTCAAAGTTTACAATAAAGTCTATTTGTAATAAAGGTGATGAGCGTCAATAGTTGTATCAAATTTGATAGTATTCAATTTGTCAGCCTCTCCTGTTTCGTCGTAATCAGCGATTTTGGACGCTATGAATATTCCAAATATGTGACTTCACATTACAGGTTGCTTGGGGTCGAAAGTATATGGGTCATTCCATGAAATGGGGATACCAAAGTGTGACATGCAAACCAATTTTGAAAAGATATCAATTCCTGGCTGCACTAACTCATGAATAATATTGATATACAGAGATTCCGAAAACATAAGAAAATGGATAATATTCCACAATTTGGGAGAAAAATCAAATAATGAAGTTGCGCGTGTAACGAGGACACCAAACTATATGCAAAATTCACCACATAACATGTTAATTTAAGTGTTAAATAGAATAAAAACATGATCAAATTGTTAGAATATTTAATCCTATTCATAGTCCGCATATTTAGTGGCATTGACAATATTGAGTGGATCGATAATAGACAAGATTAGCCCAGCTCAAGAATAGCTTTGAATGATCACTGAATGACCTTTTCTTGGTGACAGGTAAGGTAAGTAACAAAAATGGACGCTAAGCGTTACACGCACAACCTGAATTTTGAGGGCTTCATGCATCCAGAATCTGCATTTTAGGGCGACTGATATGAAAAAAAAACTAAAATAAATTGAAAGACCGATACTTTAAGTTGTTTTATTGGGCAAATTTATTAACAATTCATACACATAGTGCAAACAAAAGCATCAATGTTTGCACTGTTCGCAATGTCACATTTTTGGGGTCCGTGGGTGTCCTCATATGCTGACACCGATGGGCCTCCAAAAGTAATGGGCGTACATATAACTAAGATGTTATCTTATGTATATCTACTTGTATCTGGCATGAAATAGGAATAAATTTTTTCAAATTAGTGTAATATTTTAGAAAATTCACTGGTTTTAAGTTGGAGTGCTTAGTGGTGACCTCATTCCATGGAATGAGCCATATGCAGCCATACTGCGCATCTATGGGAGAGAGCATTATATGCAGCCATACTGGTCATAAGAAGAGAGCACTATATGCAGGGCTGTGCATAGGAAGGAAGTGTTCTATTCCCATACACAGTCATGACAGTATGGCAGAATATACTCTCAACTATAAGCAGCCGGTGCTTCACATGCATTTTTTGTTTCCAGAACAACAACAACATAGGTTGAGTTGTTCACCAGCTATCATTTCACGGACTCAATACAGAAATACTTTTCTGTACTGGTTCACTGACACACCTTGTAACTAATAGTATTAAACTCATCAATAACTTGCAGATAACTTGTAGACAAGATTTATCATATGAAGATATTTTTTGTCATATAGAACGTTATCGTATAACAATATTTTCGTTGTTTTGGATTACGCTCTCTTACTATAGCAACGATTCCAGTGCAGAAAACGACTCCCAAATTAAGGAACCTAATCGCCAGCACTATATGTCGGCGATCTGAACCACTCGGCCAACAAGCCTCTCACAACAATAGCAGGTAGCAGACCGGTATGACCCCTCCGATGGACGTAATGAAACAGGTGCCTTACTCTAGGAGTCATTGGTTTGAATCCCGCTCGAGAATCGACCAATTTTCTGCACTAGAATATGTGTTAGTTTCAGTCATCTTCAGGGATAAATTATAATTTAATTATATTAAACATAATTAAATTATAATATGTGTTAGACTAAGAGAGTGTAATCCAAAAATAACGAAATACTGTTAGGATTTATCATGACGATTTATTAATGATTCATTTAATAACTCACAACCAATCTGTATGGTCTGCATCGCAAATTTCGTTAGGCATACATGTACGATTTATTTGCAAGCCATTATACATGATTTAAGCTGAAGAAGTCTCCTCGATAATATGCCAATACCTTATCCAAATTGTCCTTGTATATCTCTGTTATTTATTACTTACCTCGCATCTGCCGCCAATTTCCAACTACATGCGTTCCCACGCCTTGTCGTATTACTGTTTTTTGCCTTATATGTACCTGTTGTATTTGCTTGTAATGTTTTGTTTTGGCTATACACCCCTTTCCTATTTTGTAGTCTGTCTATATGTTTGTGAAAGAGCGCCATTTGATGTTTGTATCTTTGTTGTCAGTCATGCCGCACGACAGTATCCTGGTGCACGTGAGTACCTGATAGATAATAGGTAATGATATGTTAGTTACCGTGCGGCAATCGGATTATTCGGTCGTGTCTCTTATAGGTCTTGCGTTTTTTGTTATAGATTCAATCTATTTACGTTTCCTAGGCTTTTATATACCACTACACGATTCTGCGTAAGTTTGCTGTTAAAAAACATTTTCTTGGGAAATGTTGAAAACTTTGCTGCCTTGAGCATTTTGCTTATTCTACTTACTCTATCTGGTGATATAGAAACTAATCCTGGGCCACCTGTGGCCGGGATGTTGTCTGTTGTCCAATACAATGTATGTGGTCTTAAAACCAAACTGGATTTAATTCAGGCTAACCTTAATACCTTTGACATAATTGCGTTTACTGAGAGTCACTTAACTCCAACGATTGATAATGCTGCTGTAATATTGCCAGGCTTCCGCGAACCTTACCGTTGTGACCGCCAACAAGCCTGGGGAGGAGTGTGTGTTTATACATCTAACAACATTGCAGTATCTCGTAGAAAAGAATATGAATGTCAAGAGCTAGAAATGGTATGGATCGAAGTTCATGACAATCCCAAATCTTTAATATGCACAATATACAGACCACCCAATACACCTATTGACAAATGGCAGACGCTTTCAGACAACATCGAATATGTCCTTGATGCCAATCCTGGCAAAAATGTTCTGATTCTCAGAGACTTGAACGAAGATTTATTCAACACCTCCCTGCATTCCCTTAAAGATTTAATCACTAGTTTTGGTTTCAATCAACTCATAACGGAAGCTACTCGACCAGTCTGCAATTCTCTGTTAGTTCCCATTTTTTGTAATAAATATCAACTAGAGGTTCCGCTTTGACCCTTGGGTTGCCGCTCCGGCATGAAGCCTATGCTGGTTGTTTTTTTAAGCAAAAACATACGTCTCCCCCAACCTCCCACCTTGCATTGAGTGGGCACATTATTTAAGGGAAAGTGCTATAAAATTAATGTAGAAATAAGTGTCAAGTAGTTCTCCTGATATCTTGCCGACAAGGTCTGTATATACATGTACAATTAGATGAATGGATGGACGGACAATGGACAAGGATAAATGCACGCACAAACCAAAATCTAATCAAATGAGGGGGCTATTCCAATGAACCTTCCAAGTTTGGTGAAATTCTATTCAGTAGTTCTCAAGATATCTTGCAGACAAGGCCTGTATATACATGTACATGAAGATGGACGGACGGACGGACGATGGACACGGATGAACGCACACACACACCAAAACCTAAACAAATGAGAGGCTATCCCAATGAAGCTTCCATCCAAGTTTGGTGAAATTCCATCCAGTAGTTTCAAGATATCTTGCAGACAAGGCCTGTATATACATGTACAAGTAGATGGACGGACACCAAACACAGATGAATGCACGCACACACACACGAAAACCTAATCGAATGAGGGGGCTATCCCACTGAAGCTTCTGTCCAAGTTTGGTGAAATTCCGTCCAATTATTCTCAAGATATCTTGCAGACAAGGCCTGTATATACATGTACAAGTAGATGGATGGACGGACGCCGGACACGGATGAATGCACACACACACACACCAAAACCTAATCAACTGACGGGGCTATCCCACTGAAGCTTCCATCGAAGTTTGGTGAAATTCCGTCCAGTAGTTCTCAAGATATCTTGCAGACAAGGCCTGTATATACATGTACCAGTAGATGGACGGACGGACGGACACTGGACACTGGACACGGATGAATGCACACACACACCACAAAACCTAATCAAATGGGGGGGCTATCCCAATGAAGCTTCCATCCAAGTTTGGTGAAATTCCATCCAGTTGTTCTCAAGATATCTTGCAGACAAGGCCTGTATATACATGTACCAGTAGATAGACGGACGGACGGACACCGGACACGGATGAATGCACGCCCACACACCAAAACCTAATCAAATGAGGGGGCTATCCCACTGAAGCTTCTATCCAAGTTTGAGGGAATTCCGTCCAGTAGTTCTCAAGATATCTTGCAGACAAGGCCTGTATATACATGTGCCAGTAGATGGACGGACGGACGGACACCGGACACGGATGAATGCACACACACACACCAAAACCTAATCAAATGGGGGGGCTATCCCAATGAAGCTTCCATCCAAGTTTGGTGAAATTCCATCCAGTAGTTCTCAAGATATCTTGCAGACAAGGTAAGGGGACGGACAGACAGACATCCATCCAGACATCCATCCAGACAGACATCCATCCAACCAGACAGACAGCACAAACACTAGATGTCTCCCCTCAACATAGTTGGGGGAGACATAATTAATTATTAACAGTGGGGTATTGGCACCTATATGTAGTGATCATGCTCCGACGTTTGTAAATCTTAAGTCGCGTATCCCCAGAAAAAAAGTTACCAGCGCAGACTGGTCCAAATTCAATGAATTATTTTCTAATTCGGATTGGACAATACCTATTCATGATATTGATAGAGCTTGTGAAAATCTTACCGTAAATATTAACAAGCAGCCAGAGGATGCTAGGTCCCCCGCCAAAATGGCAGCAATATTTATAAGCGCTGTCGGTTTCAGAAGATATTCATGAGGATGGCAACAGCTACTTCACAGGCGTAAGAAGCAGAGGGGTCTTTCCACCTTCCCAGGTTTTGAGATCAACTCCGAATGGCTGACTGAATGTTGATTGCTACTGTAATATATTTTCTTTACCATGTAGCATGAAAATTATGTAACTGAAATGCAACCCCAAGAGACAACTCATGGCATATTATCTGCAAACTAAATTTGACAAGAATATGAAGGCATCCTCAACCTATTGCCCAGAAACCAAATTTAGACTTTGCCACAAGGAGTCACCACCTGTACATGTAGGTGCAAGCAGGCAAAACACAATCCCAAATGACATCTCATGTCATGGTATCGGCATATGAACTTTGAGACTCTGAAGAGGGGTCCTCAAGTTATTGCCGGTACTAGATGCCCACCGGTGTTCATGTTATTTGGGGCGGGTCACATATGAATACAAAATTTGAGAATAATCTGATGAGCAGTTGCCAAATTATTGCCCGGAAACAAATTTTTCCACCAGGAGACGCCACCTGTAGGCAGAAGCGGGAAAAATACAATCCCAAGGAACATGGTATCGTGGGGACATCTGCATACCAAATTTGAGAAGAATCCGATGAGGGTCCTCAAGTTATTGCCCAGAAACCAAATTTAGATTTTGATGCCAGGTGACGCCACCTCTAGGCACAAGTCAGTGAAATGCATTATCAAGCGACATTTTATGTCACGGTACATTCTTACAAAATTTGAGAAGAATCCGATGGTCACAGGTCAGTTCTCAAGTTATTACCCGGAAACGAATTTGTGATGTTGCCACCACGTGGCGCCACCTGTGAGTGCAAGTGAGGGAAAGGCAATCTCAAGCAACAGCTCCTGTCATGGTAAATGCATGCCAAATTTGAGAAGAATCCGATGAGCCGCAACGTTTCTCATGTTACCCAGAAAGTTATCACTTGCAGCATGGAATAATGGAATGAACTCTAATGACGCCACCTCCGGGTGGATTTTGCTGAAACGCATCACCAACGGTGTTTTGTCGCAGGGAATGCATTTACCAAATTTCGAAGAAATCCGACAAATTGTTCGAAAGTTATCGCTCGCGAAGGATTTGAACAAACATGAACGGACATGCATTAAAGATTGGAACAAGACCCAGTGGCGCCACCTACAGGCGGATCTTGCTGAAACGTAATACCAGCGACGTCTTGTCGCAAAGAATGCAGATGCCAAATTTCGGAGGAATCCGACAAAGCATTTAGGAGTTATCGCTTACGCAGTATTTGCACGGACATGCACTAAATATTGGAACAAGACCCAGTGGCGCCACCTACAGGCGGATCTTGCTGAAACGTAATACCAACAGACGTCTTGTCGCAAAGAATGCAGATGCCAAATTTCGGAGGAATCCGACAAAGCATTTAGGAGTTATCGCTTATGAAGCATTTGCACGAACATCCACGGACATGCACTAAAGATTGGAACAAGACCCAGTGGCGCCACCTACAGGCGGATCTTGCTGAAACGTAATACCAACAGACGTCTTGTCGCAAAGAATGCAGATGCCAAATTTCGGAGGAATCCGACAAAGCATTTAGGAGTTATCGCTTACGAAGTATTTGCACGGACATGCACTAAAGATTGGTACAAGACCCAGTGGCGCCACCTACAGGCGGATCTTGCTGAAACGTAATACCAAGAGACGTCTTGTCGCAAAGAATGCAGATGCCAAATTTCGGAGGAATCCGACAAAGCATTTAGGAGTTATCGCTTACGAAGTATTTGCACGGACATGCACGGACATGCACTAAAGATTGGAACAAGACCCAGTGGCGCCACCTACAGGCGGATCTTGCTGAAACGTAATACCAAGAGACGTCTTGTCGCAAAGAATGCAGATGCCAAATTTCGGAGGAATCCGACAAAGCATTTAGAAGTTATTGCTTACGAAGTATTTGCACGGACATGTCCGTGCATGCACGGACACATAGAAGCAAGACCCCAGTGGCGCTACCTACAGGCGGATCTTGCTGAAACGTAATACCAAGAGACGTCTTGTCGCAAAGAATGCATATGCCAAATTTCGGAGGAATCCGACAAAGCATTTAGAAGTTATTGCTTACGAAGTATTTGCACGGACATGTCCGTGCACGGACACATAGAAGCAAGAACCATTTTAAAGTCCCCGGCCGCGTTGCGGCAGGGGACAAAAATGGATCCAATCAAAGTATACCACACAAAAAGGTTACAATAAAGCCTAGCGATCATCCCTGGATAACAAACAAAATTAAACATGAAATGAAAATTAGAGACAAATTATATAGGAAGAGTATAACAACCATGATCGACAGTGATGCTATACTGTTTAAAAGACAACGAAATTTTTGTAATCTATTAGTTCGTTCTGCTAAGGAAAAGTTCAGACAGAAAATTGCGGATAGAATTCATACTGGTCGAGTAGGTTCAAAATATTGGTGGAAATTGGGCAAATCCCTCTTGAAAGATAGTAACGCGACATTTAACGAGATTCCACCGTTAAAGCATACTGACGGTACGTTTGCCTATGAGAATAAGGAAAAGGCTGATATACTGAACGCATTCTTTACTAATATAACAAAAATAGATGACTCGCGTTCACAACTACCTCCTCCGTCTTGTAACAACAATTGCCTGAATGTTATCCAGGTTTCTGTTGCAGAAGTGCTGGCTATACTTAGTGACCTTGATGTTACAAAAGCTGTAGGCCCAGATTCAATTAGCCCAAAATGTCTTTATATGGGAAGAAATATTTTAGCTCCTGTACTTACTGACTTCTTTAATTTCTCACTGGCCATCGGCTCATTTCCCACTCAGTGGAAGTTAGGCCACGTGACACCAATATATAAGAAAGGCGATAGCAGCGTTTGTTCTAACTATCGGCCCATATCTCTCTTGAGTTGTGTTAGCAAAGTAATGGAACGAGTTGTAGCCAAGCACATATTTGATTTTGTTAAGTACGAAATAAATCAAAAGCAGTCAGGTTTTCTACCATCTCATTCTACTGTTACACAGCTGCTCCAAATATATACTGATATCGTCTCTGCGATCGATCAACATAAAGAGGTTCAATTCGTTTTCTTCGACATTTCTAAAGCATTTGACCGGGTTTGGCATCGAGGACTTATTCATAAGCTGAAGCAGTTTGGCATTTCTGGTACTGTGATTCACTGGATAGAAAGCTATTTAGAACACCGAATGCAAAAAGTTGTACTCAATGGTACTGAATCAGACACCCTCCGGATTCATGCTGGCGTACCACAGGGCTCTGTATTGGGGCCTCTGTTATTTCTGTTATTTATTAATGATCTCCCTGATGGCATCTTGAGTAATATACGTTTATTTGCAGATGATACGTGTCTATATATTATATCTGAACAATTAAGTGGAACAACACATGTTATCAATCATGATCTAGATTTGATAAAACAATGGTCTGAGATTTGGTTGGTTGATTTCAACACTACAAAGACAATATCCCTTTTGATATCAAGGCGATTACAACCTTCTATTATTAACATAATTTTTGATAATAATGTAATTAACCCATCATCTAGCCATAAACACCTTGGCGTAACCTTCAATAAACGAGGCACCTGGCACGACCACGTTGAAACATTGATTATAAAGGCACAGCGTAAGCTGTCTATTCTTAGAGGACTTAAATATCTACTTGATCGGAAAAGTCTAGAGATCATGTACAAGAGCTTTGTTAAACCCAGTTTGGAGTATGCTGATGTTGTTTGGGACAACATCGACGACGCCCTGGTTAACAGGTTGGAACTTATTCAAAAAGAATCCCTTAGGATAATTACTGGAGTTACACGTAGTTGCTCCTCAGAAACTTTGTATATTGAAGCTGGTTTTGAAAAATTGCCCCAAAGGCGCCAACTACACCGCCTTACTATGTTCTACAAAATAGTACATGGAATGGCTCCGTCATATTTGCATAGTTATCTCCCATTACTAACCCACAATCGAAATCCATACAGCATCAACCTCCCCACAGCGCATGCTCCATTTCGCAGGCTCCAATAACATCCCTGCCTCCAATAGCGGAAGTTGACCTTTACTACGTTGCTATGACGTATAGGGGAAACCAACCAACGCACGGTTCAGTTTGAATCCGACCAAACGACTCCTTTAGTGTTGCACATGAGCGAACTACTTTTCATATGCTCTGTCCAGATAAACAGGGAAAAATTATCTCCAGATAATTCTTTTTAACGCTAGGTCAACGGAGGTATTATGCAGACTTGAAAAGTAATCAAAATTTTCGTTAAACATCTATTTTACTACATATGATGTCACTGCCGGCGATGTGCGCGAAGGCCCCGAATCCGGTCCAAAAATCTGACTGGTGGCTGGGGTGTTATTAGACCCCCAGCGAGGTGGTTGATACAGCATTCGTAATACTAACCAATTCACACCATATCGGTGTAGAACTACGCTATACCATAGTTCATTCTTTCTAGCGAGTGTGCGCGATTGGAATACTCTGCCGGACCCTGTAAGAAATTCAGCCACACTCATTGAGTTCAAACGTAATGTTATGCACATGTATCCCACATCCACCCCTCCTCCATGGTATTATGTCGGATCACGTGAAAATAACATAATCCTGTGTCGTATAAGAAATGGTTGCAGTAATTTGAAGCAGGATCTGTTCAATAATCATTTAATAGCGGAACCAAAATGTATGTGTGGGCTGTCAAACGAAACTGCTGAGCATTATTTCTTACATTGTCCCCTCTTTTTTATTCAACGACATTCGTTCCTTGCAAAACTCTCTACAATCATCTTGAATGATTTTAACTCTCCCGCTATTTATGATATTCCCACTCTACTGTTTGGGTTTTACGACAAAACAACGCCCATAAACATCGATATTCAAAAATGCTTAGGATCATTTATCACAGACACTAAACGATTTTAGTGTTCATAATCATATCGCGACCGTTGCATGCAGGCTGCTCACGTCGAGCGTACACTCGTCAAATGGTGCTCCCTCATTTCTTTTCTCTTGCTGACATTCATCTGTGTAGAGCTAAAATATTCAAAATATTATCACCTTTGTTTGTCTCTCACTATTTCTTTTTTTCTCGCTACTTACATAGGTTACAGAAGCATGCAATTGAACAAGCAATGTACCGACTCTTCTGCATTTTATATTATCAATGTCTCCGTTTAAACAACATGTATCATATATTATATCTATCGGGGGACACGCTAACGAGCCTTGGGCTCATTGTGCCTCCATTGTAAACAGTGTTTGCAATAAATTTGTTTAAACCAAGCCATTATCCCCGGCGTTACTTACAATCTTTCAACGTTGAAGTTATTTATAAGTTATTAAAGTAAAAGTTATTAAATTACGAGTTAAACGCAATAAAGATTGAATAAGGACGAAATGACTTCTATGTTGCCCTGAAGTGAAATGAACTGCAGCAATGAGAAGTTATTGACTTGAGAGGTTCCTTGAGATATGCAATGTTAAACTATAATAACAGGGGTTCATAGACATCAAAATATTCACGGTTTTTTTCACGCTGGATTGAGTTTTGTCCAATCAATTCCACCCCCTTGATGTGTAGGATTTCAATACCTTAGCATTAACACTTTTGTCAAAATTGAGTTTTTCATAAGTCTACCGTGATTCTTGGTTTACTTATTGAGTTTTTGAGCGAATTTTACAGCCTATTAACGGAAGATGTGATTTCTAGGAAACCCTGTAATAAATGTGATCTGCTGATCAGCTCTTCTTAGCTCTCGTTTATGACACACAACAACTTTGATCGTCATATTCGACAGTTTTTGACATGCCAGTTTCTATTTGAGGAATTTGATCTCAATCTTCTATATTTGTGACAGTCCCCTTTCTCCGTTGCTGGGCTCAGCCATGTTGTTATCTGCAGTGTATGTGTATCTTGCATGGGCTCAAGTGAACATTAGGGGTCGAAATATTCAAAATAATTTACCTGTCACACGAGACAGGTGATCAAAATTTTTACCGGTCACTTTTAAGAATTACCTGAACATGCAATCGTTGAAATTGTCATATACATGTAACTCGAGATTAATGACAAAATTAGATGTTGCAAGACACTGATAAATTAATGACACCTTATTTACTTGCACTTATTAGCGGGTGTTTTGAATGAATTTTGTTGAAGATATATTTTGAACACACCAAAACAAATTATTGGCTACCTGTCAATAGAGACAGGTACTTTATTTCTCTACCTGTCCCTTTCAAAAATTACCTGTCAGAGACAGGTAGACAGGTGTAAATTTTGACCCCTGAACATGCAAGTCGAAGATGTGCACGGGCATATTCCTTTAACTGTATGTCTGCTTCCCTGGGCAGAAAACAATCACTTTGTATGTCATTATGCTGCCAAACCTGTCCAGATCCCATCTTGGTAGCTTTGACTCTTATAGAGTCCTTAAACTTTGACAGCAGATTCCTGGATATATATAGTAGATGTACACTGGCCCACCCATTTTCATCCTTACACGCAGTCTCTATGTATCCAAAATGTTCAGGACACACATCATTATGTTTGCTGCTGAAATTCTGAAAATTGGGCATGAAATACCATGCAGGTAGTAGATGTGCTGTTCTTTTTGTCTTCTGTCTGTTTTTCCTGTGCATATGGCTGTCATTTGTCGGTATATTCACTGAGTCAAATTGTATCTCTGATTGCTTCTATCTGCTTAGTAAATTTATCCAAACATATTACACCATTTTATGAGAGGGAATTTAATTGTTTCCTTTCAGTGTGTTGATTTCCAACCTGTTGTGGTTAATACAGCGATTCAATTGCCATAGTTAAAGGAGGAGAGCCCAATGCTGTCATAAAACTGATAACATGTTCAGGATTTAAGTTTGAGCATACAAAATAGTTGGTCCTGACCCTTATTTATTTGTTTACTTTAGAAATGGTTGAAAAGTGTTAATATTTGAAGTTCTTGTGATTTCATGTAACTTTCAAACCTTGTCTAAATACCTAACAACTTATCCATATATATGATCTATTTATAACATTGGCTCACAATAGCCTCCCTTTTTCTATGGAGTATATCCAGGCAATCAAATAGATTTATTTTTATTCTACATGTAAATTGTCTGTGATTCCAGATAACTATTATTATTTTTTTTTACTCAGTAATAAATCATACTGAATTGTTAGTGATTTATTCGCGCTATTAAATTAAATTAACCAGTAAATAAATCGTAAATAAATTGCTTGCTAGCGTGTTATGGGTGCCTGATGCCTTTGACTAATGGGTAATTTATAGCTTGTAACTTGTAAGCGACTTATTGAGTTATTCCCTTTGAGTTATTTACAAGTTGTATTAATAGATCACTTATAAACTTATGGCAAATTTCACGTGTAAATCATGTAAATGAGGTAATAACTCGTGTGGAATAAATCACAATTAACTCATAGATAGCTTACGAGTTATTTCCCACCCATAAATTTTTCTGAAAAAAAAAGTTATTAATAAATCGCATGAAGCACGTTAATTTCAATTTATTCCTTACGAGTTATTCCTTCAGGTGCATGCAAATTTATTGGCAGTCTATTAATACGAGCTATTGGCGAACTCTTGAACGTTTATTGGCGATACATTACTACGATCTACTAACTTCATATTTTTGCATGAGATCGTTTCATACAAATTTTTTCAGACCTAGCTACATTCAGAATCATTTTATTTTGTGACACAGTGATTCGATAGCCTACATCAGGATAATCCATTTCTGTCTCACCTGTTTGAAAGATTCGATCACTGCAACTTGATATTGTGGCCAGTGAACTGTATCAAGGCCGGTAACCATGGTAACCAGTTCTTCCTTTGTTGATACATCTACTGATGGCAGAGATTGGTTTGGTATTTCATTCTGGGTCATAAATTCCTCCTTAATAGACACACCCTCAAGTTGACGGCTCCACAATTCATCCTTCAACTCTGCAGTAGGCATTTGATCGACAGGCTCCAGTTTTATTGGTGGGCCTAAATCTTCCATTGCTATACTCGCTGTATATATATAACCCGAGATTTGTCTGGAAAAAAAAACTTTCATCATGTACGGTATGAATGGAAAGTATATCAAACCAAAGATCATATCACATTTTGATATTCCACGACTTCTCACAACTACATACCGGTATAGGGACTATTTGAAATTTGTCAGTCATGTCAGTGGGTGAGGAGGCTGGACCGTTTCAGGGTCCAGCCCGGATTTTTTTTTTTTTTTTACTAGCTGTTGAAGACATTGATAGGGGTTCATACGATGCACATACAGCCGCCAGAAACGAATAGTTTTATATTTACGGGAATTTTCCTGTTGTTTCTCAATGTTAACTTAATGAAGTCTGCCCCCAGTGCGGAGGGGGAACAGCTGCCTGTCGCGAGGCGTGGACTTACCGAATCTATCAAAAGTCATCCGGCATCGTGTTCATGGTAGATGGGTTAGCGAAAACTCGGACTAAGAGGCGATGTAGCCCCAGCAGGGACCTAATCAGGTCCGGGAAATCCCACTAACTCGCGTATATACGTCAATTCGCATATATAGGTCAACTGACCATTGAGTGATAGGCCAGTTAGCCTATATATATGGTTGTCGAATGAACATTCCTCGCTCACTGGAAAACGATCTCAAAGTGCAAGATGATATGTATGTGAGAGACACTTGGAGTTGTACTCCAACTAACCTGCACATTGGTGACAAATACTTTTACGGCATGTCTCTGACACGAATTGACTAAAATAGACCCCCCACTTACCATTTCCCTCATTCTCGTACTTACGTTCATCTATATCTGCATCAGATTTTCACAAAAATCAACGGAGCGTTTAACATCAGCTGTCTATATCGTGGGCGCAGCCATTTGCAAAGACAGTGCCGCGTACAACGCGAGAAAAGCGTGCAGTGGTCTTCTTGCAGTCAAATTCCTGCTAAGTCCGTTATCCGCATTCGGGAACTCCTCATATTTTGCACTTTGAAAAACAAAAGCTGTACGACGTGCAAAATATGAGGAGTTCCCGAATGTGGATAACGGACTTAGCAGGAATTTGACTGCAAGAAGACCACTGCACGCTTTTCTCGCGTTGTACGCGGCCCTGTCTTTGCAAATGGCTGCGCCCACGATATAGACAGCTGATGTTAAACGCTCCGTTGATTTTTGTGAAAATCTGATGCAGATAAATGAACGTAAGTACGAGAATGAGAGAAATGGTAAGTTGGGGGTCTATTTTAGTCAATTCGTGTCAGAGACATGCCGTAAAAGTATTTGTCACCAATGTGCAGGTTAGTTAGAGTACAATTCCAAGTGTCTCTCACATACACATCATCGTGCACTTTGAGATCGTTTTCCAGTGAGCGAGGAATGTTCGTTCGACAACCATATATATAGGCTAACTGGCCTATCACTCAATGGTCAGTTGACCTATATATGCGAATTGACGTATATACGCGAGTTAGTGGGATTTCCTCTCGACCTGCTAATGATACTGTCATTAGTCCTTAATGTTTTCGATCCTAGTTACTCAGCCTAGAAGGGACCGTATAAACATGATGAGCTGCCCACATGCATTTTCCGATAAAACCTATCATGAACTAGT
The DNA here is from genome assembly GCA_036873755.1 of Hanleya hanleyi. Taxonomy (NCBI): domain Eukaryota; kingdom Metazoa; phylum Mollusca; class Polyplacophora; order Lepidopleurida; family Hanleyidae; genus Hanleya; species Hanleya hanleyi. Next base: position 26,841 of record JAVTVY010007001.1, read on the forward strand.
CCGAATCGTCCGAACGGTCAACATCTGTTGTCTTTTTGAGTGGGTTTCGTCGCCTTTTTTTACCAGTCCCCGCTTGAAAATATGATCAGCTCCGCCATGTTTGTTTTCACGCTGGAGTGTCGACTGCGCCAACGGTAGCCTCAGTGAAAACGGGAAGTGCACAAACCAACACCACAAACGTGGTCGTAAGCTAGGCAGACAAATTTTTACTGAAAAATTCATCCATTCAAATTCATTCATTCAAATTTATTCATTGGGAAGCAATAATCGGAAGATCACGTTTGTGGAGTTGGGTCTGTGCACTTCCCATTTTCAACGAGGCTACCGTTGGCGCAGTCGACACTCCAGCGTGAAAACAAACATGGCGGAGCTGATCATATTTTCAAGCGGGGACTGGTAAAAAAGGCGACGAAACCCACTCAAAAAGACAACAGATGTTGACCGTTCGGACGATTCGGACTAGTTCATGATAGGTTTTATCGGAAAATGCATGGTAAGGAGCAACTAAATCATTGTTTATACGATTCGGGCTTCTACACGACGATGGTGGCTAGGATGAACGTGGGACCTAATGACAGTATCATTAGGTCCCTGCTGGGGCTAGATCTGATCATCTTCCTATCTCAAGGCCGTTCGGTGACCTTTTAGCACGAAAATAACTCTCTATGCTACCTCATGATATGTGGCAGACTTCTTCATACGCAACCAACTTACCGGGTTATATGACCCAGTCACTGGAAACTGAGAAGTTTCCAAATAACCAAACTTATAATTGCATAGCTGCAGCGAAATATATAATCCATCCATAGCCATTACGAAATGTGATGAATAATTATCTAAGATTGATATGATGGCCGAGAGGGGCCATCGCGTCTTTCATTTCTAATTGAACGCGATGGAGCGATGGAGCTATGCGATGGAACGATGGAGCTATGCGATGCGCGATGGAGCGATGGAGCTATGCGATGAAAAGTCGCGCTATGCGATGCGCGATGAGGCTATGCGATGGAGCTATGCGATGCGCGATGGAGCTATGCGATAAAGCGATGGAGCTATGCGATGAAGCGATGGAGCTATGCGATGGAGCGATGGAGCGATGGAGCTATGCGATGCGCGATGGAGCTATGCGATGGAGCGATGGGGCTATGCGATGGGGCTATGCGATGGAGCGATGGAGCTATGCGATGGGGCTATGCGATGAAGCGATGGAGCTATGCGATGGGGCTATGCGATGGAAAATCAGAAATGAAAGACGCGATGAAAATGCGATGAAAAGGCGATGGAGCGATGGAGCGATGGAGCTATGCGATGGGGCTATGCGATGGAGCGATGGAGCGATGGAGCTATGCGATGGGGCTATGCGATGGAGCTATGCGATGGAGCTATGCGATGAAAAGTCATTGCGCATGTTCGTTGAAAAACAGTCTTACAATGCGAAAACACAATCGCCAAAGTGAACAGAGAAATTAACAATTATTTTAAACATGAAAATTTCAATATGTGATCACGGTAGATAAGAACATTGCATTAGATTTCGGTTGGAGGTGTTCAAATGTATGCAGAAGATATTAAAACAACCAAACTTCAATTTCAAACGTTCACCGATGCGGTTTTACGTCATTTTTGAATACGAGCATTTATGGTATAAACTACACGCTTAAAACTAAAGTATTGAAACTTACTCGTAAAGAGTTGAAATAACCCTTCAAGTGTGTCCACAGGGACAACACTTAAACGAGCAGTCCCTGTGGACACACTTAAAGAGTCATTTCAACACTTTACGAGTAAGTTTCAACACTCTAGTTTTAAGCGTGTAAGCTATTTACTACGCATGAAAAACAGCTTTCTATGTTGATATGGAGAAATATTTTTTTCGCTTCAAAGACGGGACAGCAAGAGGGTTTTTTCGCATGTAAACATGACATCTTCTTTCACCAGTGTGACACCGGAACAGGCTGGTAAATTTTTCTGCAGTGTAATGTGCTTATCTCGTGAATTTGCTGGCGACCAGTTCCGTTCCATTGCTTCGACAATTCCAAATTCACTGAGTTAGTAAACATACATGGGAGCTTTATAACGTACTTCTCGATTTTAGGCTTGAGTATGCTCATCAGCCGTGTAAACAAAATTATGTGATCTGCACGCCGCCATCAACGCTAGCCAATCAAGTCGACGTTTGCCATCTTTTGTATTTTTTAATCACAGGTCAAAAAGTTCCAAGATGTTTTCCCCTTTTCCTTGCAACGAACAGAATGAACTATATGTTTGCATTGAATAGTATATGACAAATGGGCAATTTTCAGGGTTTTGCATACCAGGTGTTCACGTAACACATTGACAGAATATCTTTGGAAAAAAACAACGTTAAAAGTGTGTAGGTGGGCAGGTATCTCACCGAAGGCATGTCGGCTATATCACAAGTTCATCGACTTCCCTCAGGGAAGATGGTGGACAGTATTTGTGAAAAAGGAGAAGGCTGTACCGTAAACTTCTGCGGGGCTTAAGAACTATACGGATTTTATTCTCGGGGCATTATTTAGAATAACAGTATTGTGTACGTTAAAATGTGTCAAGGTCGTAAGCTTATACGTAAAAGTCGCCTATACTTCGCTCGTGCGGCTCTCGCACCAGAGATGTTCATGTAATTTTTCCGAACAAAATTTATTCCATCCTCCCATAACCGCTCCCCATTAAACAACCTCGTTCTACCCATCTTCACACAACAGGCTGATTATAACGTTTTGTCGCCTTGATATAATATGGCAGAATTATTGTTCCAAAACTGTAAGTTAAGCGCTATCCACCTGTACTGATCAACACTCGCTCAATGACATTTCTCTCATTCTCGCCTTTGCTTTATAGATTATGTATATAAAACTATATATTTTTAGAAAGCCTGTTTTCTAAGAATTCTAGACATGTTCATACGTTTAAACTTTGAATATAATTAAGTCTATCATTCATATTTGAACTTTGCTCTTCGTAAATTCTACCGATCATTTTCAAATGTCAATTTCAAGAAAAGTATCAAATATAACTGCGTGAAAATCGACAGCTTCATCTAGAAACGCGTCTCTCAGTTTTCTCGTTTTTTCTTAGTTTTCTCACTAGAGCCCCAAAACCGAAGAAATATCGTTAAACTTACCGAACACTGCTAAAGCCGGAATATCTCGCTAAAGATTTGATAATTAAAAAAAAAATTAAAGACGCGTTTCTAGGCCTCTATGCCATCCCAATTATGTCCAAATCTCGCCATTCTATGATGTACGGTTTTCGAGAAATTTCGGTTTTTACCAGCGAAACCGGTCCAATTTAATATGCGATAAATCGAAAAAAGAGCCCAGCAGGTGATTATTCTACTGTGTTAGCCAAATATTCCCCGATAAAATCCTTCACTGACATGGATTACTCTTGTCACGCTCAAAGATATTGTATTGTTTGCTTCTTACTTTGCGCAATGACTTTTCATCGCATAGCTCCATCGCATAGCCCCATCGCATAGCTCCATCGCTCCATCGTTCCATCGCATAGCTCCATCGCATAGCTCCATCGCATAGCTCCATCGCTCCATCGCTCCATCGCATAGCTCCATCGCATAGCTCCATCGCATAGCTCCATCGCTCCATCGCTCCATCGCTCCATCGCCTTTTCATCGCATAGCTCCATCGCTCCATCGCTCCATCGCCTTTTCATCGCATAGCTCCATCGCTCCATCGCCTTTTCATCGCATTTTCATCGCGTCTTTCATTTCTGATTTACCATCGCATAGCTCCATCGCTCCATCGCCTTTTCATCGCATAGCTCCATCGCTCCATCGCTCCATCGCCTTTTCATCGCATTTTCATCGCGTCTTTCATTTCTGATTTTTCATCGCATTTTCATCGCGTCTTTCATTTCTGATTTTCCATCGCATAGCTCCATCGCTCCATCGCTCCATCGCCTTTTCATCGCATAGCTCCATCGCTCCATCGCCTTTTCATCGCATAGCTCCATCGCTCCATCGCATAGCTCCATCGCGCATCGCATAGCTCCATCGCATAGCCTCATCGCGCATCGCATAGCGCGATTTTTCATCGACTTTTCATCGCATAGCTCCATCGCTTCATCGCATAGCTCCATCGCGCATCGCATAGCTCCATCGCATAGCCTCATCGCGCATCGCATAGCGCGACTTTTCATCGACTTTTCATCGCATAGCTCCATCTCTTCATCGCATAGCTCCATCGCGCATCGCATAGCTCCATCGCTCCATCGCTCCATCGCCTTTTCATCGCATGGCTCCATCATCCATCGCTCCATCGCCTTTTCATCATTTTTCATCGCGTCTTTCATTTCTGATTTTCCATCGCTCCATCGCCTTTTCATCATCGCTCCATCGCTCCATCGCCTTTTCATCGCATTTTCATCGCGTCTTTCATTTCTGATTTTCCATCGCATAGCTCCATCGCTCCATCGCTCCATCGCCTTTGCATCGCATAGCTCCATCGCTCCATCGCTCCATCGCCTTTTCATCGCATAGCTCCATCGCTCCATCGCATAGCTTCATCGCGTATCGCATAGCTCCATCGCATAGCCTCATCGCGCATCGCATAGCGCAACTTTTCATCGACTTTTCATCGCATCGCTCCATCGCTTCATCGCATAGCTCCATCGCGCATCGCATAGCTCCATCGCATAGCCTCATCGCGCATCGCATAGCGCGACTTTTCATCGACTTTTCATCGCATAGCTCCATCGCTCCATCGCATAGCTCCATCGCGCATCGCATAGCTCCATCGCTCCATCGCGTTAAATTAGAAATGAAAGACGCGATGGCCCCTCTCGGCCATCATAGCTCTGTCAGTTATTCATGCGCCATTAAATACTCCAAAATGCGGAGTAAGCATTTTGCACCTTCCTCATTTAAATTCCGTTTCCCATCATTTTTTAAAGATAATTAATTCTTTTTGAATCTTCAGGAACATGTCCTAGGGAGTATATTTGGGAAAAGAATTATCCTAATTATTATTGTTCTGAGCAAGGTAGCCTTAACTATAATTCACAAATAATAGACTTTCAATGTGTGATGTTTTGAGCAGTCTCCATTCGGATGTTGATGCTGTTGAAACTTCGGTCCTTCCTCTGTCAATAACTGTACGAACCTGAGGCACTTTATATTTGCCGAGTTAAGCCCCTTGAATTTCTCGCATACATCCTTTTATATTGGGGACGCTACTTTTAAGTAGGTGGTGGCCGGCTTATTTTCCCTATAAAATGAACCAGAAATGCTTCCAGAACAGCCTGAACTCCCCAACATTTCCAGGGGTAAAAAATTCCCCAGCCCCTCCCCCCCCACCGTGACCATTACGTCAAAGACCCCCAATGTATCCTGAATCTGACACGGTTACCTACGTAATATTGTACCTGTTTTGGGGGGTTTTCTTCTTTTTTTCAGGCGTGATACAAAAAAGTATAAATTTTGGTGAAATCGTACAACCCAAATATCCAAGCCTCTAAAATGAGTTAAGGTGCAGGGATTGAAACCTGAATTTCAAACCTTACTTAAGAAGGGTGGGCGACACCCCTTCAACCCCCCAACCCCCCTCACACACACACGTCATCCCACCCGGGATAGATACGTCCTAGAATCCTCCGTATTCTGGACTATGAATGTGAGGTGCCGGTAGAAGGTTTCCTGTGGAGTCATACGGTTGCTTTTAAATTGCCAGCCGTCGTCAGCTTTTCACACCTCTTACATTTCTCTCCAGGTCATTTGTTACATGCTGCCCACTCCACCCGACGCACTTTTTAGGGGCTTCTAACGCCTGAAAAGAAGAAGTTGCCATTCCAAATCTTGCGCGTTGCAGAATTTATTCCCAGTATGTTGTTTCGACAAGAAGAAATAGGGTGTCGTGATAACGCGTTCGCAAATAACGCAAATTAAAGCTGTACACACCCGACAAATTGTGACCCTATACAGAATTATCCTTCCTCACTCAAACAACATGACTGTGTTGAACGATCTTTTGCACAAATAATCTATTATCGTGATATGTACCCCCATTCTGTGTACGTATGAATCACAGAGCACAATTTAGATCAATATATAAGACAATGGCGCCGACAGACGCTCTTCTTTCCCGCCTTTGAAGTAAGGAAATACGCATTAAGCTGCCGCAACGATGACCCAGAACGTGACGTATATAGACCGAGAAATAAAAGCGTTCGATCATTTCTGTCTTGTTGCTATGTCAAGTATTTATATTACTGTAATTGTCTCATTCTTAAGACGACGATAGACAAATGATATCTCCCACGTCCATTCTGCTGAAAATGCAGGCTATACGATCATTTAGATTCTAGATGAATAGAGTGCGATCTCGCGTTTCGAACTGGTATATCTCATGTGATATATCACCCGAGGACAGCCACGTCGACCAAAGTCTTTTTTTGTGGTTCAGATTTATATGTCCTCAGAGCATGTATACATTGTATATCATATATCAAACTGTTCCTTATGGATATACTCTCATTCTGCACAAGCTATTCTCATGTGCACAAAGATAAATCATATATATATAGCCTAATTGGGGAAGTGTTTTATCTCCCTTGTTCCACTAGCGGACCGTTTGTGTAAAGAACTTCGGGTAAGTACCGAAGGCTTTCACAGTTAGTTTATGTAATGAAATATTCAAATATTCTAGAATATAAGATGCCTAATTTATCCACCGTTTTCATAACCCATACTGGTTTTCCCCGACACTGGCTAATGACGTCAGTTCCAGTCCCTGGCACGTTAACGCAATGCAAACTGTACACATGTCATAATATGATTGAGCAAAACTCTGCCAATATCTCTCCGATTTTCATTCTGTTTAGTTATTATTAAACCTGAAAAGATGCCATTTTCAGACATACATAGTTTGAAAAATAATTCCTGGTTAAATATTTACCGAAATTTACCGGAATTTTCCGTGATATGTACCCACGCTCAGTTTTAATCATTTTCCTCAAAAGAGCTCCCTCAAAATAAAAATCCAAATATATATTTTTGATCTCGAGTACTATACATGTAGGAATAAGAAAATATAAATATCATTCCTGAGCTATCAGCCGTAGCTGACCTCATTTGATGTCACTAGCCAGTTCCCGCGCAAATCAGCAGGGGTTATGAAAACGGTGTATGCAGGAGCTATCGGTACATATGTAGAAAATATTAACAGATATTTCCCTTAATAGAATAGTTTTCAAAGAAAATATTATTGAATATAGTTTCTCGATGTATTTCTAAAATTATTGCAAGTTAAACCGAGGTTATTAGTTCCCGGAAGTAGCTTTTCGTACCTCTGACCCTAAAGAGCGGCAGTTATTCAGGGGGAGATCATATCCCTTCCGGAAATGGTTATAACTAGAGCGAAAATGCCTGCTATAAGGGATAGGGGCCGTTCATGTATGTCTATTCCTTCTCCATTTTAATGAATCATCCGATTCTCCCCCCACCCCATTTGTCATTTGCGTTTACGCCAGGGTGGATTCGTTCTCGTATATAGACTCTCTCGCTTGAACTACATATACAGCCAATTCAGTCTCTTTCGGTTGTGACTCGACATTGTAATACTCCGGATTATATTTTTCTTCGACCGATGGTTCACCTGAGTATTCGTTTTGAGGTCGATGAGTAAATGACAATATGGCGTATATATGACGTATTTGCACGTGTTCGTGAAGTAACTGAGTCGTTAGGGGGTAAATACTAAGGCATAATATGGAATCTTGATGCTTGTCAATAACATTATTAAAAATAACATTAGGCTTTATCATGATGGAACAAGTTATGCGCGTTGCCCTGCCTGAACAAGTTTTTTTTACGATATAAATAATAGATATTCCTTTGGTAGACAAGTCTGCAATTTTCACATTTTGTTTGGTCATTGTCATACGGTCGTCATTTATTATCACTTTCCTCAGGTATCCGACAACTCGTATCGTTAAGAGTATACACATTGTAACCTCCATTCCGGGTATTGCCAGAAGCATATTCTCGAATATGGGCTATTATTTGCCATCACATTAGATAATTGTATGTGAACAGGTCAAATATAAACTCGGAGTGCTCCTTATAGCTTATCTATTCATAATGTTTTTCCTCTGGTAGTGGGTCCTGTGCCTTCCATCGTAAATGGATGGAATAACAGGACCAGATTCTGGTGTCTTTACATTAATCTGTTCAGGCCATTGAGCCTCTCACACACTTCCCGTTGAGCAATTGGTCTGACTGTATGTAGGTATCACCTGTAATATACGTTAAAGATCGAGGGTGCCTGCTACAGGGTGTAGGGCGATGTAGATACTGGGTGGTAAAAGTTTATAAGTACATGCTTAAATCTAAAGCTTACTACTGAGTAAGAAATAGCACTTTCCGAGTGTCCACAGTGACGTCAAGTTTAGTCACTGTGAGTACCCATTAACACTTTAGTTCTAAGCGTGTTTGTAGTCAAATGCCTGGTAGAGTTAGCAAGCCGCAGGGAAAGGGGGTGGCTATCTGTAACAATGTATATGTTTTCATCGTGAGTGAAATATAAATAATAGTAGAGGATAGGAAATGCTATGCTGGAAAGTTAATATTGAGAATTTTTATTGTTTCATTTGGCCAATATGTGTTCAACATTTAAGGCGATATAGATTGATCCTCCACAACTATTACTACTATTACTTCATAAATTTCTCGAGCTATGATTTCCTTGGTGTGGCTAACCCCTACATCTTACCAACCACCTCGCTGGGGGTCTAAAAATACTCCAGATACACCATTCAGATTTTTGGACAGGATTCCCGGCCGCTTGCACATCGCCGGAAGTGACATCATATATAGTAAAATAGATGTTTGCCGAACATTTCGATTAATTTTCAAGTCTGCATAATACCTCTGTTGACCTAGCGTTAAGAAGATTTATCTGGAGATTATTTTCCCTGTTTATCTGGACAGAGCATATGAAAAGTAGTTCGCTCATGTGCAAAACTGAAGGAGTTGTTCGGCCGGGTTCAAACTGAACTGTGCGTATACGTGGGTTTTCTCCTATACGTCATAGCAACGTAGTAAAGGTCAACTTTCGGTAATGGAGGCAGGGATGTTAATGAGCCTGTGAAATGGAGCATGCGCTGTGGGGAGGATGACATCTTACAGGTTGCAGCCAGAATGAAGGGATCTAACATCACATTTCTTCAAACATGGTAAAAGAGAATAAGTATCCTAATATCTTAGTCGTTTTCAAATATGAAATTAAATAAGAATGGTTATTGCGAATATTATTGAATCCAAAGTCTCATTATACCGGCATTTGAGAGGACGGGAATTTTCTCCTTTCCACACATTTCCAGAATATACTACTCCATTCAAAAATGGGTATTTCAATATATATTATTCATCTTAAAGATATAACATGAAATAAGAATGGTTATCCAGAATATAGAACGGCACATAAGACAACTTTTACGGAAGGTTATGGATACCATCCACTTAGCGACATTTTGGGCCAAAGCGAGACAAACTGAAGAAAAGCACCAAACTTTTCCAGACCAATCCGATTACAAGCAGACCCAAAACCGATTCTCCAACTGGATCTGATCTCCTTCCTATCTCAAGGCCGTTCGGTGACCTTCTGACACGAAAATAAGACATTACCTCATTGACCAATCAACGCAACGTACAAGATGGCATGACATTACATTATTTTGGGACAACCGTCTTCTTACGCAACCAACTCACCGAGTTATATGGCCTAGTCCCAGGAAACTGAGGAGTTTCAAAATAACCAAACTTCGAGCTGCATAGCTGTAGCGTAATATATAACCGACCCATAACCATTACGAAATGTGATGAAAAATTATCTAAGATTGAAATTTGTTTTGTATTTATCTAAAAAAAAATTCGAACTAAGTTGCATAGGAAGGAGCTATACGGTTTCGACGTCAGTCGAGGGTGGTATAAATAACACCACTGTGGATTGGCTGTCAACTTGACCCGATTCTTCGGCCTGAAATTTGAATGAATGCCATCGGCACTTTCCGTCTTTCTATATTCACGAGACTCGGGAATACCGGCAGCTCTGCGAAATTTCGCGCAGAACGGAGTCGAGATAGGAAGAGGGATCTGTTTTTAATCAGATTGTTTCCAGACGTCCCCAAGGTTATTTAGCTTAAACTTTTCGCCAAGCGCAAATATCACACTTCAAGTTTCGTCTAGTTCTGGTCATTCTACAAAAAAACCCAGCCATGCATCTTGTGCATAATATAATGGTCTATTTGTCAATGCGTTATCATATAAAAGGCAACAATAACAGAGGAGTTTATATTTCATCGGGATTTGAATCTGAAATATGGATTAGGGACCCTATCCAAATATCAACTGCAAAAATACTCCCAAACGAAAAACAAGTGGTTACGTTTACTTGTATTGCTATATCATTCTTATTGCCGAACCAGTATTTTCATGCATTAGCCTTTGTTGCTCGGCATTTCGTTTGTACTTTTTTATTACCAAATATGCAGTTTAGATACCAAACACGAATCAATCAGTGTATAGTATTCAAGTTTGAATGAAAAAAAAGGATTGGGTGAAAGGATAGTCATATGATATTCAATAGTGTCACGATCTGTCTAAATGTTATCATTTATTATATTCAAAAAGCATTGCTGTTTATGATCAGAATCTGTGATTGTTTCCTGATGTATGACGTCGCCCGGGGTCCATAGCCAAATGTCAAGTCAAGAATACGCTGTGGTCTCAATGGCAATATCTGACGACAATGATGCAATCTGTCCGAACATTGACACTTATTTCCTATGGTTAACAACACTTTCGCTTATCACTGAATGTTTGCTATCGTATATATGCTTTTCAAATGCCAAGTGAACAACCCTTTTGCGCTGAGAAAAGGTGGAGGTATGCATCATTGAACATAC
>JAVTVY010007002.1:0-38486 GCA_036873755.1 Hanleya hanleyi
AAAGAGATAATCGGTTGTTCATTTAAAAAATAAACATTTGCCACGGAGTGGTGACCTTACGCTGTAGCAAAATCAAGCCATTCAAGTTCTAAATCGTGATAAATTAGGTCATCCAAAGTTCGCAAAAAAGTGGAACAAGCTGATTATCAATAGGCAGGCCCTAAAATTTGGGGCGAACGATCGTTCAGTTCGCCTAGCGGTTACCCAAAATGAAAGACGCATAACCGAATATTCGTTCGCCTAAATTATGGCCCAAACTCTGTGTCACGATGACATAATTTAATAATAATTTCCTGGTCTAACCTGAAAATCATTTCCGATCGAAGCATGGGCTGTACTTACGAGCGATTCGATGTTAACTTCACACACAAGAGCCCCAGTCGAGGGGAGATAATTGAACCCGAAACCCATGTGCATTTTCATACACTCTCTGATACTCAGATAATATACAGCCCAGGTGTATATACCGCTGTGTGGGATTATCTGAACAGGGTAAAAGTTTCTCAACTTCCTCTCACCTGACTGCGCGTTGTGTCCTGGTTATGGGGCCTAACCAAGACGCAATACCATAAGTGTACGGCCCGGAACCTGCATGATGCCGACAGACGAAAACGAAAGTGAATGACGGATAAACTTTACGTCAACTGTTTCAAGATTAAAACGTGTATATGGGAATTTAATTTGAGATAATATTTTAGAAATAGAGGTCACAATTCCAATGATAAAAGTCTGCCAGTCACACAAAATTGGACTCTCTACGCAACACGTGGTAATGACGAAAATTGGTCACCGGGTAATGATTTTTCTTTGCCAGCGGCAAGGGCACCGGAAGCCAACGGCAGCGTCCGATACATTCACAACTTCTCGGGGATCTCCGGTTTGAGATGTCCCTCGAAGGCCATTGACGCCATATTGGACTAGAGCGTGGTCACGTGTGTTTCGGTCTGTCAGGGAACTGTCAGTGACGTCACGGGAATTATATCTTGCCAATACGTGGCGTGTGTACCATTTCAACTGATGGTTTTCTATTGAAACGTGCTTCGAATGAAAAGAATAAACAGTTTTTAGAATATCTGACGTAAATCAGAGACTCGCAGGGAAATATTTGCTGGTCGGGGATTAAGGCTTCCGTGAGAGTGACTGGGCTTCGGAGCCATGCGTATTAAACCGTTCCGGCGCGTCACATCTGGAGATTCATAGGAAATTCATGTTGTCGTCCCCCGAGCGTAGAATCGGTCCCCTTCGTAGATTTCCGCTCGGGAGTTCCGAATGCGTCCGATATTGAGAGGGGCTAGATTAGGGACGGCTATGGGAACGAGATTATTATCACATGCAAAATCAATATGTCGGCGTAGATAGCAACAGCAATTTTAATTGAATGAACTCCAGTCAAAAACCAATCCCTAACCACAACAAAATTCATTGGCATAACTTATCTGCTTAACCTATTTGGATAACCTATAGGTTATGGAGTTCAGAAATGGGGGAACGAACTATGGATTACCTAGGGTCAATTTCACATAACCTATTTTCAGGTTAAGTAAGCTTTTCAAATTTTAGGGCCTGAATAGGGGATTTTAATTATAACATGTAAGAAATCATTTCCAAGTAAACGGTGACACTGTAATTGTTTGAACCGCCAGATTATGGCCTAGATCTAGACATTAATAGGTACGGACAACCAAGCGGCAAGTGTAAAGTTCATAAAAACAAAACACATGACCAACATCAAGCTATAGTTTATTGCAGATTTTATTGTGTTTAGATCCATGCACTTCTGAGGTGTCAATTCATGAATAGCTTTGAAGTCCAACTGCAAAATTTTACCAAGAACTCAAACAACTGACAAAACGAAATTTTAGAAAGTCAGATTCCTCATTTTAGACACCAATTTAACTTGTATCCGTGGATTGTACATAGCGGTGCAAAGACATTTCCTCCGGTGGACATCAATTTCTCCCTGGACATTTTCCGATATTTCCTCCTGTGTGGACATGCATTTCCCCCTTGCTATATATTTTTGTACTATGACTTCGTACAAATGTTTAACAAAATTGAAATATTGACAAAATTTGTTTTGGGGCATTTCTCTATTAGTATTCATTATATTATATAATTCGGCATTATAAAGCAATACCCGTTAACAACTGCTATTACGTAGTGATAAATAAATCAATATTTTGATCCATACAACAGAATAGAATAGATGTTTATTTGCTAATTATATAGCACCTACATGAATGAAAAAAAAAGAACAATAGAAAAAAAAGCACCTACAAGAGGCGAACAATCAATAATGTAACATACATGTGACATATGTTTATGCTATGTTTATGCTATGTTTATTAGAAGCTACGACATTGATATTCTGTTTGATACAGTGACGTCACTGAAGAGCCTAATTTTAACACAGAATTGAATGAAAGAAATTCTAAAAAGAATGGTTCAGTTCTAATTTCAACACTTTTTTAAACTTGTAGAAATTCATCTTAAATCTCCTGTTCTGTGGGTGGCGACGGCGCTGTAATTGACAGAACAGCCAATCGTGTTTGAAGCCTCTGTTACCGCCATTGTATCTAAGAGAATTGATACATAGTGAATATTTATGTTATTATATCTTTCAGTCAGGTTCCACACAGAACCTTGAAAATAACAAACTGAACAATAGCTTCTAACTAGTACAGAAATTAAGTAACAAACATGCCGATTGAACTAATTATTTGAGTTTTAAAAACAGTGTGAATATTATCATGTTCTCCACAAAAGATCACCCAATAATGTCTGTTTTGTCTTCAATGAAACCATGGAAGTAGTAAAAAATGAATTATGCATGTCAAAATAGTGCTCTGTTTAAGAAAAAGTAATTCATGGCAAAACCCAAGATAACTATTACAATATTTTACTAAATCATACAATTTTGTTAACAGTATCTTAAAATATTTCGGTGTGTTACACATTTGTAGTTATAGTACAAAAAAAAGAGGGGGGAGGGGGGAGATGTCCACAGAGGGATATATTTGAAGCAGGAAATATCTAGGGAAATGTCTACAGGGGTAAATGTCCTCAGAGTGGAATGTCCTGTTTTTCATTTGTTTACAATAATTTGATTATATATAACTATTGTATAAACATCGCAATATTTCTGTCCATTATAGTAATATCTCTCTTCGAATAGTTTGACATTCTTAATTTTTCATTCAAGGATAAAATTAAAATAATTCTATCAGTTTAATTCCTTAGAAGAAGCATCCCAATATTTTGTGGTTTATATATTCGATCAACATACTTTATCCCAGATCCGATCCAGAGTATCAATTCTGATCGAATGTGTTTGATTATACTGAAAATAATTCATATTTTCGGGACCTTGAAATGTGTGAAACATATAGGCAGTCTGTATGGCAAGCCAAAGTGCTTTTTATTCCGATATCGGAAAATCTAATTTCAGGTTTCGGAAAATCTCATTTCCAATATCAGAAATTGCAATTCCCAATATCGGAAATAGAATTTCCGATATTGGGAATTAGAATTTCCCATATCGGAAATTGTCACTGAATTTCCGATATCGGAAATGAAAGCTCTGGAAGCTTGACGAAAACTGTTTCCTCTATTTTCGATATCGGAAATTCAGTGACAATTCCGATATCGGAAATTGAATTTCTGATATATCGGGAATTGACTCCGAATTTCCGATATCGGAAATTGCAATTCACGATATCGGAAATTGAATTTTCGATATCTAGAATTCTAATTTCCGATATCGGGAATTGCAATTTCCAATATCGGAAATTGAATTTCCGATATCGAGAAGTCAATTTCCGATAAATGAAATTGAACGACATGAATTTACGATATCGGAAATTTTAATTCCGATATCGGAAATTTTAGTTCCGATATCGGGAATTGTTGGATGAAAAGCACTTTGGCTTGCCATAAGACTGCTATGTCAGATAAAGAACAATACGGTTCCCGATTGATCAAATATTCAACGTATCATTCACAACCACAGCAATTCGGGAACTTTTGCGTTGTCAGTATTTCATCAGAAATCACCAAGCCACAAACGACCAGGAAAATGAAAAGAACTCGCAGTAGGCTGCGCCTATGTATATAATTTTCAATGTTCCTTCTAAGCTTCCGTAATATAACAGTGACTATATATGATATGATTTTATTGTACAAATACGCCCAAATTGGGCCGGGGTACAAACAATAGATCAACAGAAGAATACTATGACTGCGATATTAAATTGCAGATTCTGTAGCAGCTAATACTATGCTAGGTACCGGTATTAATAGAACAGATATAGGCCTAAATGGTTTGCGAAAAAAAAAAAAAAAAAAAATTATACGTAAAAGGCAAAGTTAGAAGCGAACAAAAGAAGTATACTTCGTTCGTTTCTAGGCTTTGCCTATTTCATATTACAAGCTTCATACATTTACCTCTATCTGATATGGAGATAAATCAGATAAAGTAACGAAAAGTTGTCCCTTAATAACAATTCGCCATAGAATTATTTAGAAAAATGTTCCATCTCTCTGCGTTGCCGCTCGAGATACCGAAAACTGGATTATTGTCGCCTAATGGACACTCCCAAACCTCACATCCCACAACATATACGAATACGGTAGCCATTTGCTTCACCTCATGAAAATCCGACAATCTTCACTGGTCGAGGTGGCCATTTGTCGTACGCAGCAACTTTAGGAAACACTTGCCAGTGCCATCAGTAGAATGTAATATGACAGTTCGAGACCAGGGAAGCCGGGAAGCCGATGACGTCATAAGTAGGTCGAGGTGACGTCATGAATAGGTCGAAGTCGTGCGGTGTTCGTCTATTGATAGTGTCACGAACATAGCCCAAGGGGTTGTAGGTCAACGTCTGTTCACCGGACCGTGACAATAGCCCGAGGTGTTTGCGGTGTTTTATGTCCGCTCAGCGGACCGTGTCTATAGCTTTTTTGCGGTATGGTCTATTTATAGAGCCATACTTATAGCCCGAAGGTGCGGTGTTCATCGTCTATATATAGACCTATAACCCGGAGGTGCGGTGTTCACCGAACCGCGACTATAGCGTGTGAAGTGTTCGCGGTGTTCTATATCCGTTCAGCGGTCCGTGTTTATAATTAGCGATGGGGCGTGACTAATGAAAGCCCGCGGCTAATTCGGGAAGTTTGCGTGTAGAACACGGTGATTACGTTCCGCACCACTCGACGTCTCATCTTACACATCTGATAATCAATCAAACTAAGAATATACTCATAGTCTATAGCTAGAAAAAAAATATATATATAAGGACAATTCTGAAACAGGGAAACCGGGAAGCCGATGAAGTAGATCGGTGGAGCGCGACTAATGAAAGCAGGCGGCGTTCCATATCTGTTCAGCGAACCGTGACTATAGCCGGAGGACATATATCGCATTGTTTGACTCTATTATAAAACGACACTACGTCTCGCACGAATGATTTTAATTATTACTGTCACTCATCTTCCACACTGGTGATAAATTCCTCGCGGTGTTCTCGAATCATCTATTTGCCCTTATCGGTGGAGCGTGACTAATGAAAGCAGGCGGCGTTCCATATCTGTTCAGCGGACCGTGTGTATAGCCGGAGGACGTATATGGCATTGTTTGAGTCTATTATAAAACGACACTACGTCTCGCACGAATGATTTTAATTATTACTGTCACTCATCTTGCACTGTAGTCCTTTACCAGTGGATTGTTGGCCCTAGCGTATCTTTTCGAAACCATAGAGATTCCACCGCGCAACCCTTTTTCGATAAAGAGGTACTGGTCATAGTCAGTGAGTAGCTCAAGCTCTACTCCTGTTTTCTTGAGCAATGCATCTCAGGAGAGGCCAGGGCTGGTGTAGTAGTGTGCGGGGTCCAGACCGTACTGCCACATACAGGTCTTTCGGAAGGTCTCGAAGACGTCTGCCAGGAGGAGCTCATAGAGGAGCATCCAGCAGACAGTTCAGAGGGGTACATCCTAGAGGTGGGCCTAGAGTACCCTGAAGAGCTGCACGACTGGCCCAACGCCTACCCGCTGGCGCCGGAGTGCATGGTGGTTCGGAAAGAGTGGATGTCGGAGTACCAGTACAGCCTCCTTGGTGATGGGTGGCGCCAACTGAGGTAGAAAAGCTGGTCCCCAACCTCCGCGAAAAGGATAGCTATGTGCTCCACTATCGCAATCTGCAGCTCTACCTATCCCTCGGCATGCGCTTGAAGAAGATTCACCGGGCCCTCCGCTTCGAGCAGAGCACTTGGATGGAACCCTACATCCGGATGAACACCGAGCTCCGGAAAAAAGCAACCACCGACTTTGAGAAGGACCTCTACAAGCTCATGAACAATAGTGTGTTCGGGAAAACAATGGAAAACCTCCGCAAGCGAGTTAACGTCAAGCTTGTGCGCGCGTACGAGGAGGACAAGCTTAGGCGCCTGATAGCCAGCCCGGCCTTCGCACGGGCGAACATCTTCGATGACGACCTCGCGGCGATCCAAGTCCACAAGAGTCGTCTAGTCCTCAACCGCCCTGTTTATGTCGGGATGAGTATCTTAGATCTCTCGAAGCACCTAATGTACGACTTCTACTGCAATCAGATGAAGGCTCAGTACGGGGAGCACTGCCAGGTTCTTTATACAGATACGGATTCCCTCCTCCTCGAGATCCAGACAGAGGACGTGTACCAGGACATGGCTGCGCGCCGCGACCTCTACGACACTTCTGACTACCCTAAGGACCACCCGCTGCAGAGCGCTGCGAACAAGAAAGTACTTGGGAAAATGAAGGACGAGTGTGCCGGACGCCCCATCGCCGAGTATGTAGGACTGCGTCCAAAGATGTACTCGATTCTGGAGGCCGGTGGGAAAAACATCAAAAAGGCCGAGGGCGTGAGAAAGAACGTCGTTAGGAATCACATCCGCCATGAGCAGTACAAAGAGACCCTCTTCGGCACCTTCCGCCACGGCATGGACGTACTGCGGTCTGAGCGCCACAGCATCTACGGACAGCACTTGAACAAGGTATCACTGTCCCCCTTCGACAGCAAGCGCTGGATCGAAGAAAATGGTGTGGACACCCTAGCCTATGGCCACAAGGACCTCGTCCCCGCTGGGGTGAGTGAGATGGATGCGTTTGTTGAAGAGATCCTAGCGACTTAGAACGCCATCCGGCGGCAGCTGAGTATCAGGAGGCATCACAAGGAGCTCTTCCCGGACAAACCCACGAGCAGGACCATCTTGCAGATAATACAGGACAGGCTCATCAGGCTTGGTGTCCGAGCGTCCAAGCCGGTACACCTGGAGGGACCACACTGGATCAGTCGCGCGACTAGAGGGGAGCTTTTCCTCTTTGAGACCAATGGGGCGACCAGCAACAACAGAAGAGGGCTTTTGTGTCACAGCCACAACCTTGATGGCATCCTTGGGCTTCTTACCGGTGAGGCGGGTCACTTCTCCGTTCAGGGCCCTAACCACGGCAGGCAGTCGAGCCACCCACTCCGTTGAACGCGCCCCCGACGGAAGTCGCATTTACTGGGGGTATTGGTGCCCAAACAACCGCTCAGCCAGGGTCCGGTTAAAGCGCTCCACGATCCCCTCGACCCGATGAATGTCCACACGACCGCGTCTGACAGAAACGTCAGGCTTGGTCAGTAGCTGGCTCACCGCGCCCATAAACTCGCGCCCCGGGTCAACCTGAAGAAGCTTCGGCCAGCTAAGAGGGCTCCGCTTGTAGATGCGGGAGAGAGCGTCAGCGACCTCTTTGGCTTCCTTTTGGCCAGAGGCTCGGCCTCCTTGTAGCGCGATGCCACATCTACAAGCGTGAGTGCATACTTGTAGGTTTTGCGACCACGGGGGAAGCGGTCGTGTGGTAGAAAGAGCAGGTCGGCTTGATGAACCTCGTTCGGCATCTTTACACCAAAACGCGGGCGTGGAACATGGCGAGGGCGCGGAAGATAAATCTGCCAAATGGCCTGCTTCTTGAGCCATATTCGGGCCATATCTTCGGAGACTCTGGCTGGTGCGGCGAGGTTCTTGATAGCCGCTAGCCCCTTCCTGTAACCGCTCGGGCTGTAGTAGTGCCCCACGAGGCGTCGCGATAGCTTTTTCGTTTCACGACCCATTGTAGCTGCTGTCGTGCCGACATTCCAAGAGGTGAAAGTCTCTAATATTGCTAGTGTGCGTGGCAACTGGCCTTGTGCACAAAACATGCGGCTCTACTAGGCTACAAGTTTTTGGCTATTTTATAGCTGACCAGGCCTGTAGCTGCCATCCCCAGCAAGATGAAAGCAATCTCGCGGTCTTTCTGTGACCCAGACGGCGCGTAGAAGTCCGAAAGACGAGGCTCTGAGCGGAGAGGGTCAAGTTTTTTGCCTGTGACTTGTTAGTACTCGCGGATTGCGGCATCGACGTCATGGAATGTGCGAACGGCGTGTCCCTGTCGTCGGAGCTCTTCATTTATCCAGTCAAGCCTTTCGGTTCGCTTTTTTATCCATGCATCCCTTGCAGCCTGGAGCTGTTCTATAGCCTTGCCATGACATTTGCGCGCTCTTCGTCAACACCCGAACTTCGAAACATTGAAAAAAGGTAGTTCGACCCGCTGAAGGCAAGAGCATTGACCAGAGCTCCACCCACTAGCAAGGCAATCGAGGCCATGTTTTATACGCTGTTCCCGCTGGCACGGCTACTGTTTTTACCTTCTGACACCTTTGAAGACATTATTGCATACGAAAAGGATCTTTTAATTGCTCGGTCCCCGTAGATTCGGTCGAAACAACTGGCGTCAGGCGCGCTCCCGCTCGACGATCGATTGGTTCTCTCACAAGCGGCGATCCTGAAAGTGCACGCGAACGCAACATGTATCCCACGAGCAGAGCCCCTGCAATTCCTAGACTGCATAATATATAAGGAGCCCACTGTGGTCCAGCACTCCTTGCGTTTTCGACGGTCGGTTCGGTGTTTGTGGTGGTCGTCTCGGCAGCCTGTGACACTCCTGTGGGAGCAAGACGTTCCTTGGCCTCCTTGAGCTCCATCTTCAGTCGTTCTTGTTTGGCCTTTCGCGCGGCAGCGCCCTTTCGTCCCGCTTCCACATTTTTAGGGTTCTTTTCATCAGGCGCTGTCCCTTCCTGACTGAGGGTCTGCCGAGTCACTCTCACCGGTGGCTGATTCGCTTGTGGTTCCAGTACCTCCGTCATCATCGACAGTAGCTGTTGGTTCTGATCGATAGTGCTGGGGTTGTTTGTGATCACAACTGCCTGGCGAACCCCCTTGATCCCAAGTGGCTCACGAAGTCTGCGGTAGGGATTAAGCTTGCGACCGTATTGTGAAGAAGCCATCTTATTGAAGTGATAAGCTGTGATAGTTCAATATGGCAGACTATGATGTTGATACCGGCCGAGACAGAAACGAGGAGGGACGAGGAAACGGACGATGTGGATTTCGATTTGTCAACGTGGGTCCCTCGGACGCGCAAGCGCAGGAAGGTGAGCGCCCTGTCTCTCTTCAGCGAGAGATAGTCCAGACAGCTGTCGATGACTACTACAACTACCAGGCAGAGAGGGGGCTTACTCCTAACCTATGTAGGGATTACTCGAGGTTTGAACTCACGATTGACCGGAAGCTGCGCCTTGTGGCTTACCCCAACTTGGACTTAATTAACCTTCGTACAGGCCGACCTCTCTCCCTGTCCACGGTAGCTGGGGTGCGTGGCGGTAGCAACGCGATTCGGGATGAATGGGTTTACAGACTGGCGCAGACAGTCATCGACAATGCTGCCCCCTCAGGCTGTGGTAGCTCTACAGACAGCGAGCGAAGAGCTTGGTGGGGCTGCAGCGGCGGTCGAAAGCGTTGAACTCCAGGACCTCGACGGAAGAGCCAAGGTAGCCACAGACGTTGTTCAGAAAATGGAAACGGCCTTCACGGACGCGCAACTCGATGAAGTCCTCGGCATCATGAGCGACCCCCTTTAAATCTCCGAGAGCTGCGTGGGCTTGACAAGGCCCTCCAGACCATTCGGGGTGAGCTCACCAACAACCTGGCCAAGCTGTCAGCATTGGATGACTGCATTGTTCTCGAGGAAGGACAACTCAATGGAACTGACGCGAATGACGCAGACTGTCGAAGGCGCGTCGCGGAGCGTGTTCGAGAACTAAAGGATGAGCGGGCCGCCCGCCTTGAGGCTGCAACTGCCAGTCGGGAGGCTCTTCGCTCACAGATTAACCGAATCCGTCAGACGATAAAACGCATCCTCAACGAAGATACTACCCTGGCTGGGCGCACATTTTTCAGAGAGCAGGGGATAACCATTGTTAGCATCCTCACTGCACTGGGCTTCATCGTGTCCACCTTAGTGCTTGTTTTGACGGGCGGGGGCACCCCGGTCCCAACACCGACCCATTCCAAGCCAGTCGTTCCGACGAGCGGGACTGTAAAAGAGTGGATCAAGAAACACCTACACGCCCTCGGCCGAATCCTCGCAAAGCTTGCCGGGAAAGCCGCGGCGTCGCTGCCAGGCATAATTGGGAGCATTGTTTCTTGGCTTCTTAACCTTATGTCGAAAACTGCTGGATGGCTTGCAGAGAATATGGCTAACGAAATAGCCAAATGGTCACCAGCCCAGCTACGATGACACCGACGATGATTGCGGTCTTTTCATGGTCGTGTTGACTAGCTGGGACCGTGGAGGCAGCGACATCTCGCGAGGAGTGAACCGGCGCGGTGGGAACGGCATGATCCAGCGTCGCGGTCTTGCCACTCGCCGTGGGAACAGCATGATCCAGCGTCGCGGTCTTGGCACTCGCCGTGGGAACGGCATGATCCAGCGTCGCGGTATTCCCACTCGCCGTGGGAACCACTCCTTTTTCTCCCGTATCTCCTTCTGTGTTTGGAGGAGCGACTGTTAGGTTAGCGTCCGCGTTCTCGCCAAGTTTTTGATTTTCTGTTGCAACTACGATCTCATTGTTGTAACCGGCGATAGGGCCTATGCGGAGCAACATGTCACTTGGGGCCATGTACAGAGTGATTCCGAACACATAGGTAACTTTGGAGCCTGCATACTTGGTAACGTTTTATCGCTGATGAGATGTCAACTGGAGAGGAGACCGCATCCTCGATGTTGGCGAGAAACTGCTTCTGCGCGTCAAATGCTGTGCCCTCTCCTAAGATTCGTGTGCGCGTCTGAGTCTGGGCGCCGAGGATGGCCCATACATACGTTCGAATGGAATCATTAACACGCTCGACGCCTGCATGTGTGAAGCCCTGCGATCTGTCCAGCATGAACGTTGTCCACGCCTTGTCAGCCTCCGATCCCTGCGCAATGTAGTCAATGTGAAAGTGTTTTTTTCGGAAAGTAAACGAATGCCAGGTTGGGTCGTACGGCTTTGGAAGCCGCATGTAGCCTGCGTGTGTGGCATATTATGGATTAAGAATACTGATCAGCGATACGGATTTGATATTTTTGGAACATCATGATGTCTTGCCGGCATCATTGAAAACGGTTGACCGCTTCTGTCTTGCAGGAAACAAGCCTATGTTTATGTATACTATGATTGTCTTTTTGAATTTGGTGCTAATATTGTTATATGGAATATGGAATAGATCTTTGGATTATGGACGCGGATTTTCTCTAATGGACGACGGCTGGATTATGAATGACGGACTAGACGCTTGCAATAGAAGTAAATCGTTCCTATGCCATTGTTTTCGCTCTGCTGCTGTCTCCAGCCCGTGCGCGGCGACACCCCAAACTCATAGATGCGCTCATTTTCTCTGCGGTCAAATGGATTGTTAAATGCCGCCCAGGCGTCGTCTTGTGGGAACGGTGCCTGAATCTCTCTTAGGATCCGCCTGATCTGAAAGTAGACATGGAAGATGTAGAGGGCCTGGGTGTGGCTAGCAGTTCGCGCGGTCCCTGTTCCAGCCGCTAGGTGGTCGCTCACAGACACGCCGCATCCGGTCGTGGAGCACCACACGGCGAAATTCAGCTGATTCTGCCAAAACTGCAAGGGATTAGAGCGCCACGCCTGAAGAAGCTGGTCGCTTTTCACTTTAGGCAGACAGTATTTCACAAATACATCAGGAAACTGGGCCGCAAAGTCACCACCTGCTGTGTTCACCATGATGTCTTGGTGAGTGATTGTCGTCCCAGTAACAGTAGCTGTTCCAGCGGTGTACACTCCGCCCGCCTGGTAGGTGGCGTTTATATTGTAGCTAAAGGCGTGTCTATCCATGGTACATCTTTGACGCCAGCTATGTATGTAACACTCAGCAACATTCAAAACGGCGCAACAATCGACCTCACGCATGCGCTCAAGAACCAAAACGGACAATGCAAAGTAGCACTGCTCGAGCTCACTTTCTATCCACTATGGGGGAATGTCCCAGCCGGAACTAGCTTCTCTGTCCGCGGAAAGCTTGTGGGTGTCCCTAGCGGTTATTACAATGTCTGTTCCATTAATAAAGAGGTCTTCAATCCACACGGGACGGGCCTGGAGATAAACCATGCCACTGGTCGACTGAAGTTGACGACCGACAATAGAATACAACTACTTGGCCTTGCGCGGCTTCTGGGGTTCTCAGATCCTGTCAGTACCCTTGCTGGGACAGTGCAGGGCGACAGCTTCCCCACACTAGCACCCCATAAAGAAGTGTTCGCTCACCTGGGTGAGGTGAGCACATCACACAATCTAATGGGGAAGGCAGTCGAGACGGTTGGCACCAGCACTGCGTACCCTTGTGTGGCCTACCCGTCCACTCCTCTGAGAGCTATATCTGTGACCGGTGAAGGAATAAACTGCGGAAAAACCATTTCTTTCCCTAATCCACAGTATAGGCCACTAATATCTGGCCCTATCCTGCAGCTAACGTTCTCCCTGTTAGATAAGTCAGATACACCAGTAAAGACCGCTTATATGAGTGTAACTCTCGATATTCATCCCTGATAAGGATGGTTGAATCCGCAGGACCCAGATGCAGTGATTTGGCCTTAAGCGATCTCGCTGATACCATGGGGTTTGGCGAGGCAGGTTACACGGACCGCCTATACAGCTTTCAGTTCAGAAACGGCTTATACCATCGAAAGAAGCTTACGCCAGGAAGAAACACGGATGTAAGTTTCAAAGACCTTGAAGATATTAACACGGGAAACACACGGACGCACGTGAGATATAGCCTCGTTAAAACGGAAAACGGACAATGGACTCTCGCCGAAAGTGACAATGTGGGCTGTCTCATTGACCTTAATGTGGTCGAATCGGGAGTACAGGTCGATAAAGCCGGGTTTGTGAGAAAGGTTTTAAATCGAGGTACGGCATTCCTGTCCTACAGTCCGGTTGAAAACAACGTCAAAATACACCTCCATGACTGGAAATTCTATTTAAGAAGCACTGATCCTCGAGGGGCTCTGGTAATAAATACGCCCTGACTACTCTTCCTCCAGACTCAACTATCGTTGCTGCAATACTGTGTCCGCCCGCTCCCGCTAACGATAGATTCGTGGACATACTACCAGATCTCCAGATAAAGTGGCAGGATAAGCACGCTGATGAAGAGTTGCGGATTTTCGTTGCTCTCAGCGCAGTTAAAAAGCCTGTCGTGCATCTGTCGTTAGAGGGCGTAACTACACGAGTAGGGAACGATGTGACAGTGGGCAACATCTTCCTAGCTGAAGGCGTCGGCTTAAAATCTCTCAAGGTGTTCAACCGGCCCTTGGATAACCTTGAGCTAGAGATAATTGACACCAGCATATAGATTTATCATGGGACTATTCCCCTCTCAATGTGTGCCGATAGAAAAAATCGATAGTAACCTGCATACACTAGCTCAAAGCCTCAACATGTATTAGGCCGAGAGAAAAAAATCGATAGTAACCT
Source organism: Hanleya hanleyi (assembly GCA_036873755.1). NCBI lineage: Eukaryota > Metazoa > Mollusca > Polyplacophora > Lepidopleurida > Hanleyidae > Hanleya > Hanleya hanleyi. Next base: position 13,878 of record JAVTVY010007002.1, read on the forward strand.
ACATACACTAACTCAAAGCGCGCGCTCTCAAGTTCTAGCCTTCTTGTCTCTCTGCTGGCCGCTCTTTCTCGGAGTTTCGAATTAGTCTGCTTTCTGAACAGATTCCACAAAAAAAGTCCGGCCCCCTAGAAGTCCTCTAGGCACCCCCACGCTGTCTGCTCTTCCCTCAACCTAAACAAAAAAATCTACTCGCCCCCCCCCCCTGCAGCTGCTACCCTGCTTATGTACATGTACTGGCACTGTATACAAGTATTGATTTTCTTTCAGGCTTGAATAGATAAAGGGGCACAACTCACCCTGGTAACATGTACGTTTAGACCGGGCGACCTACATATCGCGGTGACTCATACACTAACGTCCATTACATCAGAATATGTTGAAGATTGGAATATGCCGAGATTTATTTCACCGATATACGGGGCTGATCAATTCTGTATTGGATAAAATCCACTCCACATCAAACTGGCTCGAAAATTCTAAGGAAAGTTTGGTAGAAATATATGTGTTATTTATAACCCAAATTTTCGTCCGTGAAAGATTGCTCAGCTGAGCCATGCGATATGTATCGAATCTTTCAGTCTCGTCTCACAAAAGGGGGTTCGATCCCTGTCTGCTCTTGGAACGCTTGTTCCGAACTCTTCTCACAAATAATCTAGACTCATTTCGAATTGTCTAGGATGCCTCGGAGAATTGAGTCCCAAATAAATACTTTAATAAAAAAATTCCGTCACAATGGCCAAGAAGCCATGTGACAGGACTACGTCACAGGCCACGAAGCCATGTGACGGGACTCAGTGAGACGTGACACTCCGGTTTTGTATTTTTTGACCCAAATTTTTTTTTTGGTCACCCCTACGAAACGGTCGTAGTTTTTTTTGTCCTGGTAATCTGCTCTCTGAACAAATTCCACAGAAAAAGCCCGGCCCCCTAGAGGTCATCCACCCGGCAGCCACTCGGCAACCACACCACTCAGCTACCACTCGGCATCCACTCGTCAACCACTCGGCAACCACTCGTAAACCACGAGACAGCCACTCAGCGCTATCGACACCAAAAAGTGAGCTGGCACCCCCATTCTCTATACTACTCCTCGCGGCGTTCTCGAATCAGCTATTTGCCCTTTGAAGGTGACATCGGCTCTATTTTTAGACTCAACTAATGGTATATTTAAGGAGCTTGATAACACCTTTCTCTTAATATAAAATAGCTTGTGACAACGTCGAAAAGACGATTATTATGGGTAAGCTTTTCAGCACATTTGGTTTTCCTTATAGGTTAAGAGCCTATTGCTAAACTTATACTATGTGGAGTTTTTTTCCTTACATGGGTAGAGGACATTTCCTTATTTACATAGTTAGAGTATCCAAACGGACATCCTCCGCGGCTTATCCGTAAAGTTAATTCAATTTAAGGTGAACCGCTTTGTTGACTAAGATCTCTCACTCACCGGAACCGTGGAAAAGAGTTCAGTGGAGATACCAATCTCGACATACCCCCTGACGTCAACTAGGAGCGCGATTTATAACCTTATGATGATTTTGATACTCAGTCATACAAGACGACGAATGATTTATAACATATCTAGGTGATATACCATACTAGTCCTCCAGATATTCACATCATTATTATCAAGCGGACGATATATATATATGTAAGTCCAAACACGCTTTAATCATAATCAGGAAGTGTATGACACCATTCTCAATCCAACCTAAGCAGTCAAGCGAATTACGACTAGATATATATTGCAAAGGTATGTAAGGTATAATGAGTGTTACAAGGATACACTTCGTCACGCACGAGTGGTTGTAGCCCGAGGGCAACTGCGGCGATGTTTGATATATACTTGTTCACGCACGATTGGTTGGTTCACTGAGACGGCTATGTTTTCCCGTAAACTTCATTAAGATATACTCGATAAATAGACAGAATCCGTAATTATACGCCTAAAGCCTAGAAATTTCGTTTCAGACCAAAACAAATTTTCGATTTTTTTTTTGACTGCCGATTTTCGTCGAATTTTCCATAAATTACCCATGGCGATATCTCGGGAAGTAAGAGGCATACAGACTCGCGGCTTACGGCGTCGTATTCCTCTCGTATAGATGCGCGATAAAGGTCCTATACAATTCTATCGCCCGACGGTAACTTTCGCCGCAATTAGACGATAATGGGTGCCACGTAATTCGACGATTTCTCGAGAAATAAGCGGTTTGCGGGGTTGTATTCCTCGTGTCGAGATCTACCGTAAAGATCCTATAAGAATTTATCGTATCTCCGTAAGTTTCGCCGCTATTCGGCGTCGAAATACTTTCTGTTTACTTACTTATCCCGTTAATCCTTCTATAGAATTTATACCATAAGAATGTCGACGAGAAAAATAGGACGACCGGAAGTGACATCTATAAAACAGAAAAGTCTCCATAAATGCGGCCATTCGACAGTCATACGTCATTATCACCTCCATATTTCAGCGAACAACATGGATGATTCCAGTCTCGAATCCTTTACCAATGTTGAACATCTTAACGCTTGGGCTGAAAGACTTTCGACGAATTCAACTGCTGGCGGAATCACTCGGTCGTCTCGTCCCCAACACAACAGCCACCAGAATCCAGTGCGATCTTTGCACTAAAACATTTACCAGTAGGAGGAACATGCTACTTCATAAACGTAGGAACCACGGCGGTCATTCACTGTTGTGCACTGTATGCTGTAAAACGTTCTCCCGACAGGATAGACTAGAAGAACACCAGCATGTTCATTCGAGGAAACGCCATGCGGAAACAACCAGCCATGATGGGGTGAAATGTCCGAGGAAAAACGGTAAGTGTAATATTCATTCTTACAGGAAGTTACTTCGGTAACATAAGTTTCATGCACATTCGGGGTCCAAGGTCGTAAGAAGGAGCACTATAACTGAAACAATGTTGAAAACGACGTTAAATCCTACTCACTCACTCACTCACTGGTATATATTTATTTTAATCAGATCAACTTGCGGTGGCATCTTGATCGTCGTCCTGTGGTTCAGATCTTCAGCCAGCGCAAAATACAGGTAAATTACCGGGGATACTAACGTCTAACGATAGGGTTCATTAGCTATACCTCTCAACCCAGAGGAGAGGAGAAACTAATAGTTCGGGTCGACTAACCCACGCTTGAATTTGAACTATGTTCATTTTGATAAATAAATATCGAATAGCATAACATATAGCATCGCTTGAATTTTAACTATGCTCATTTCGATAATCATGGTTATATAGCATAACCTCGAGATATGTTCGCGAAGGAAACTTTACTACCTACTTCATGAAAGTAGCTCGGCGACTTGTGGCTGATTTAACGTGACGATTATAAAATAAGTAACATTCACAATTATACCTCCAGGTCAACCCGCTCGACTGGCCAAATGTAACTGGTGCGGGAGATTCAAGTGTTTGTTACCCGGAAAAAAGTTCTGCGAGGAGTGTTCTAGCCGAGGTCGTGAGTGTTCTGCCTGCCATCGACTACTACCCGAGCGATTTTACACTACTCACCCACAGCATTGCAACAGTTGTCACGGCAAACAGTCGGGAGGGGCGAAATCATCGTCGTCCGCGCTGAACGGAACTCTGCACACCCACACTATTCCATCTACTAGAACGACGAGTTCAGACATTCTACATTTTTTTAATAGCAATGAAGACGCAGTTCGTCAACTGCTGACGACAACGTTAAACGAGCAACGCGGAATCAAGTGGTACGTCTCCCTACAACTCCGCCTCTCTCGAACGAACAGCGATGGTGAGACCATTTACTCCGGACCCCTGTTCAGAAGTCTTAATTTCATTAGCACAAACCTATCTCAGCTCGAACAGCAGCTCGCCGAGGCCTTCCAAAAAATACATGCTAGCTTCCAGGAGTACCAGCGAGACGGAAGCGAGTGGGTCTTGGACGAAATTATTACCCTTTCAATATATTATTACCCTCAATATGTACCCTTTCAAGGTAGTAGCTATATCCCTACACCACAGAATCTGCGTAAAAATATGGCGATTGTCAACCCTCAGAACACCGATCAGTTTTGCTTTCTTTGGTCAATTCTAGCGGCCTTACATCCCGCCAAGCGTCACGCGAATCGCATTTGGCGTTATAAACCGTACTTGAACGAGTTAAACATCGATGGTATCGATTTTCCTATCCCCCTATCTCAAATATCGAAGTTCGAAGCTCGTAACGATATTTCCGTGAGAGTGTTCGGTTACGACGAAGGGGTTTTCCCCCTGCACATAAGCGAACAAAAGTCCGACAGACACGTCGATCTTTTACTCATCTCTAAAGATGAGAAGAGGCATTTCTGCTTGATCAAGAACATGAGCCGATTGTTGGGGGATCGTACGAAACATCGTTGTGCTCAATTCTACTGCAATTATTGTTTGCACGGGTTTTCTACTCGACAGTTGCTAAACGATCACATTCCTCACTGTTCTCGACACGGGCCGCAGCGAATCAGACTGCCGGAAACCCCCGAAGAGCAGTGGTTGGAATTCAAAAATATCAAGAAACAGTTACGCGTTCCTTTCGTCATTTACGCCGATTTCGAATGTTTTACGCGTAAAATTCACTCCGAATCCGGGGCTACCACGAAATACGAGCGTCACGAACCGTCAGGGTTTTGTTATACCGTAGTGAGTACAATGCCCGAACACAGTAAGCCCGCTGTGGTATATAGGGGTCCCGATGTCGTAGAAACTTTCCTGGAAAAACTCGTAGAAGAAGATAAACGAATCTGCGATATATTAGAGTGTATCAAACCTATGCAGATAACCCGGGAGGAGGAAAACTCATTTAAAGCGGCGACGCATTGTCATATCTGCGACAAGGAACGCCGACAGGGTACGCGATCATTGTCACTTGACGGGGAAATACAGGGGTCCCGCTCACAATCACTGCAACTTACAGTATAGGTTCAGGAGGTCTACCAAGCGAGAAAAGCGCCAGTTCTTTATACCCGTCGTTTTGCATAACACTGACGGTCATCTCATCTGTAGCGTTATGGGAAAATTCAAGGGTCTGAAAATAACGTGCATCCCGAATAATATGCAGAAATACATCTCCTTCTCTCTGGGTAATTTAAGGTTCCTCGATTCCCTACAGTTTCTCAATGCCTCCCTCGAAACTCTAGTCGACAACATGTCCAAGGAAGGCGCTGAAAAATTTCACCGGCTCGGGCAACATTTCCCGAACCCTAACCACCGGCGTAAAATGTTGAGAAAGGGAATCTACCCGTACGGCTATATGTCCGCCGAGAGTAAATTTTCGGAACGCCAACTCCCTCCCAAAGAAGCGTTTTACAACGATCTCCGGGAAGAGCCTATTTCCGACCAAGACTATGCTCACGCGCAGTCGGTATGGTCGGAGTTTGGAATTCAAACTCTAGGGCATTACCACGACCTCTACCTAAAATCCGATGTCCTGCTACTAGCCGATGAACTACTATCATCTCGACCCGGCTCACTACTATACCTCACCCTGTCTGTCATGGGACGCCATGCTGAAAATGACCGGGGTGCGTCTACAATTGCTAGACGACATAGATATGCACCTAATGCTAGAACGTGGTATCCGCGGAGGTATTTCAATGATCTCCAATAAGTATAGTAAGGCGAACAACCCGGACATGGCCGATTATAATGTCAACTCTCCCACTAAGTACATTACTTATCTGGACGCTAATAACCTATACGGGTGGGCTATGTCGCAACCTTTACCCCTACGGGACTTTGAGTGGATGACCGACGAACAGATCCAGTCGTTGGACGCGACGGAAATAGAGAAAATTGAAGATGATGCCGAAACGGGTTATATTTTCGAAGTCGACTTACAATATCCCTCATCACTCCACGAGGCGCATAGCGACTATCCTCTCTGCCCCGAACGAATGACGGTGACGGATGACATGCTCTCGCCCCATTCAATCGGATTGAAGGAAGAGCGGAAAAACTCAATCCCAACCTTCGCGACAAATCGAACTATGTGATACACTATCGCGATCTGAAGTTCTACCTGCAACAGGGGATGCTTTTGACTCGTATCCATCGCGGGATAGAGTTCACGCAGTCTACATGGCTGCAGCCATACATCGCATTCAACACGGACAAACGTAAGGCCGCTAGGAATGACTACGAGAAGCACTTTTTTAAACTGATGAACAACTCGGTGTTCGGGAAAACGATGGAGAATCTTAGGAAACGTACCCGTATAGAGCTCGTCAACTCGAAATGGAGATTCCAGAGGATGGTCGCCAAGCCCTCTTTTCAGGCTTTCAAAATTTTTAACGAGGATTTAGTCGGCGTCAATCTAAAGAAAATAAAATTATTTTTGAACAGGCCCACCTACGCCGGCTTCGCAATTCTAGACCTCTCGAAGCTACTGATATACGACTTCCACTATAATGAAATGAAACGAAACTATGGTCAAAATGCGAAGCTGCTATTCTCTGACACGGATAGTTTGTGTTATGAAATCGAGACGGTAAATTTGTACGGCGACATGGCGCGGAATCTGGCTTTGTTCGACACCAGCAACTACCCAAAAGATCACCACCTCTATAGCGCTACCAATGCCAAAGTACTCGGTAAAATGAAAGATGAATGCGGCGGTACCCCTATAGAAGAGTTTGCGGGTCTTAGGCCCAAGTTGTACAGCATTCTTTTCGGAGGAGAGGAGAAGAAAACGGCGAAGGGGATAGCTAAATACGCTATAAAGAAAAAACTTCGACATATCATGTATAAAGACTGTTTATTTCAACACAAAATTGTAAAAACGAGGATGAACCAGATTCGCAGTATTGACCACCAGTTATACAGTCACACCGTTGAGAAAGTATCGTTATCCGCCTTCGACGATAAACGGTATGTACTAGATGACGGTATCAATACTGTGGCGCACGGCTCCGTCGGATCTCTGACTACATCATACTGAAAACAAATGATGGCTAATTTGACAAAATATGTATGTTTATTAATAAAATGCTTGAAATTTATTCATCGTCTTCGTTAAGTTTATCGAACAAGTGGTCCTTCATTTTAACGCTTTGTTTCATCGCTTCCTCATAGCTCGCGTTGTAGGACTTCTGAAGGTCATCGCAGGTCTTCATGATTTCTTCGTGAATTGGGTCGCTTTCCAGAGCTTTTATACCCAAGATCATATCGAGATACATCCGGCGTAGCGTCTTCATCATGCGAGGCCCTCAGCCTCCTGCTTCGTACAACCATTCGTTATGAACTCTCTAGTTTTCATTTTGATATCATCGTTGAATTCCATACGCGATGCTCTACCGAACATGGCTTTCCACGTGTCGTGTTTCACAGTATCGGACGCTTTATAGGCATCCGATTTCACACGACTCCCTTCTCCCGTTTGTTCCCTATACCAAGAAGGTATTGCCTTTGTATATAGACCTTGTCCGGTCTGTGTGGGTGCATCCAACCTCATTCTTAGGCTTTGGCTTTCCGGTGTAGTCGGCTTCAAATCGATTATTAGGGAATCGTAAGGCTTGGTGGTGGGTTCTTCGTACTTTTTCGTGAAATAGTCTATGTTTTGGAGGTACATGCGTCTTCCGAAGAGTTGTACCTGATGAGGTCGATGGGACTGTTGAAAAGCACGAAGTATTGGCAGTTCAAGGTGATGTCTCTGGACGCCTTACCTTGAGGGAAGAGGTTCTGCGTCAAGTAAATTACGAACAGATTCCGATGGTGTGAGCCTTTGGTGAACAGATCCGCGACTTGTCCGTCTGATTTGGCTTGACTCATCATATCGTCGAGCACCACAATATTGATCTGTGCAGGGTCGAAGTAATAGGTCTCCCCGATATCGTTCGGGATTCCGGGAACGAAGCTCACATTCTTTAATCGTGTATTCTCGTAGGCGGGCTGCCATTGACCGTAACACCAGACAATATGCGTGGGAGAGGGCTGAATGTCGGTCCCTTCCAAGCGTTTCAACACCCATGACGTCTTTCCACACCCCGTCGGACCGCTAACAGTCATGGTAAAGGGATGTTGAAAGGCTGCATTCGCAGTCTTTGTTTCGGATAATTGTTCATCAGTAATGACATCGCGTATCATTGTAAGCCGTCCCCCGTGATGTAACTCGATATGTTTGCGCAAGTTTTCGATTCTCGTAAACGTCTTAGCGCATAAGCTACACGCATAAGTCATGATATACTCTAGGAAAATAGACGTTAATATAACAAAAGCTTCGTGTAGAGTGCGCTCACCGCGCTGAAACTTGCACTTATATAGGAGATATCCCAACGCTGATTCAATACATCCGGCTGCAGGGTGCAGGCTACAGGGTGCAGGCTGAAGGCTGCAGGCTGCAGGGTGCAGACTGTAGGATACTGCGGATAGCCGAGCTTAGATCGACTCGATATCTTCTACCGGCACCCAACTGGCGAATTTAATGGGCCAACCCGTGTATTTAACTAATTAAATGTTTGAGAACCTTTTCGATACGCCATAACGCGTCGGGCTCTTTCCTCACTCGTTGTAGTTCCTGCTGATAAAATGTTTCCTGTACCCCGTCGTCCATAAAATCCTCGAGTTCGTATATCGCGGTGCCTCGTCTCCGGAATCGTCGGAAAATTTTGAAGAGTTCCTCCGTCCATTTGGCTGATAATCTCTTTGGAAGGCGTACCTCACGTGAGAGATTCTCACGGTATCGCCGATGTTTAATCTGAACGGTTGTTTACGGCCTTTTATCGCCGTGTCGACGTACATTTCTCTCCAGAGGAGAGCCTCATTCCCTTCATTAACATCGGGAGGACTTTTGTTGCGCAAAGATGTGTGCGATCGTTGGTTGTAATGACGCACCAGGTCTTGTAAGTAGTCTAAATAACGGTAGGTCTGCTTATGGGTGAAATATCTAACTATTTTTCATCGTCCTTATGACTCTCCCCGCGTAATTAGCCTTCTTTACGCGAACTTTCTCGACTTTCAGGCTGATATCTTGTATCACCAGTTTATACGCCGGATTTTCCTCACCCGACATCATGGTGAACTGCGGTGTGGAGCGATGCATTTTGATGTATACGTCCACGTTATTCAGCAAGTAGCGCTGTTGTATGAAAACATCTTGCATGAAGTTTCCTTCCATTTCGAATACATTACTCTCAGCGATGAATTTCCTTCTCTGCGTAAATCCGGCATTTTGACCTGATGCGGCATCCGCGGTATCCAAATTAATACCCTCGTCGGCTACATACAGTTGGGGCACTAGCTGAGTGGTTTTAGCGTCTTCACCGAAATTCATTAGCGTTTGAATGTAGGCTTTATAGGGGTAACTGTTGTCCATGACCGTCATAAGCTTACCCTGCATGGAGACATCTATCTGAGACCACATACTCTGAAGGAGTAAATTGATAGGGCCGCATTTTTCGTCCTTGATCAAAGGGGTGCCATCTCTGCGGGTTATTTTAGCCTTAACTTAGAGACTGGTGGATTTCAAGTCGACGTAATCCGAGCATTGACCGGATATCAGGAATTCGACGGGTTCATCGTTCGAGATTTGAGAAGACGGTCGAACGTCGATAACATAGCGACTTTCAACCGCTGTTTGCGTAGGGGGTAATGAGAACAACGATAATTCGCTAGGTTGACCATCGGTGAATCCTTTGTCTGTGAGGAGTGCCATGTCATAACTCGAAGAGATGCGATCTTTTGGTCCGCGCTCTCCGTTTATCGGTAGGTGAACTGACGGTAGGAAGAGAACGCTTCCTATTTATGGGTTCCTGTTGACGCGCTCTCGAGACTTCAGACTTGGCTTGTTCGACCACTTGTTGAGAGGGAGCCGTAAGCTGAATAGCCGACGTCTTGGATTTCTTCTCGCTGACGTTTTCAGAATGAGGGTCGACGGGAATAATGTAGGTTTCACCCGTCTTACCGGCGAGTCCTCCACCTTTCTGCTTCTTAAAATACGGTTTATGGACAGACTTTGCCTCGTTCCGATAAAATCTGATCCATTTATTCACATCGGGGATGTACAACGGTCTCCCGGTCATAGCTGTTTCACGTGGAGCGTTACGATGACGGATTCGGTGAGAAATGTCGTCGGTTCACCTTGCTCGTCGGTTATATCGATTTCTAGACAGCGTACGTCGCTTAAAATGATGGGTAGGTAATACGGCGTGGGGTATATCCTAGATACCGTTTTTTCTGGAGTCCGGAGGCCTCGACCTAGCGTAGTAGAGGTACTTTCGTCTCGCCTACGAAGGAATCTCCGCATATATTACAACACAGGCGTAGAAGAGATCGCGATTTAACCTGCGGTTGTCTTTGAATGAATATTTCTGCTAAGGCTACGACCCAAGACTCGTCGAAATGGATGCTTTTATTCAAGCTGACGCGAAATTTGTATGGTCGATTCTCGGGGAAAAGCGTGTTGGAGTCCTCGCTGTTTACGACGATGTACTTATCCATTCGACTGATTCGCAATCAACTGTCTCCTTAGGCGTTCGTATAGCGTTATATAGTAATCCCAAATTTCAACTTTCAACGTATCGGAAACATTCTGACACACTGAATATGTATAGATACGTAGTAAAATAAGGCGGCCTCTATTTACTACGCCGTCTTCAAACATGCTATGGATGATAGATTTGTAGGCGTGTAAAGAGGTGACGGCATTCACCATTTGATTCCAGTCCATCGTTAAATTTTATTTTCTAGCAGGTTATGAATAGCTGTATCGATGAGACGGGTTCGAGCTTTGAGTAAAGTCCACTGCATGTAGTTCAAGACCATGCCCTTTATAGTGGCTTTGTCGTTGATAAAATAACGCAGATCAACCCTCAATAACTTGGCGTAGATGCAAACAGTAACCCGGAAATGATCGTCGATAATAACTTGCTGCATCGGTGTACATAGCGTTCTGTTGGGAATGACGGTTATATCGCCCGATGGTATTTCGAAAACACGCGGTGTATCTTTGCCGGTGTGGTATGCGCATGAAGGACAGGGTGTTCGTTTCGTGGTCAATACGATGAGTGGTATAATTAGGAGCAATATAGCTCCTATAGAAAGAAATTTAAGTATGACGAGCTTTCTCTGGTATTGATCCATATCGCACGATGTCCGACTTCGGAATAAGCGGAAATGTTTTAAACACATATTTATAAATACCGTAGTTCATTCTTACATCACCGCGTTTAAGATACTGTATAGACGGATTTTAAAGGCAGGGGTCTTGAGGCTGGCGATATTGTCTGGTGATAGATGATTATTCAGGATTTCCGCGGATCGTTGTCTCGCAGTATATAGATTATAGTACGAACACCGCAAAAAGCTATAGACACGGTCTGCTGAGCGGACATAAACCACCGCAAACATCTCGGGCTATTGTCGCGGTCCGGTGAACAGACGTTGACCTACAACCACTTGGGCTATGTTCGTGACACAATCGATAGACGAACACCCCGCGACTTCGACCTATTCATGACGTCACCTCGACCTACTTATGACGTCATCGGCTTCCCGGCTTCCCTGGTCTCGAACAGTCATATTACATTCTACTGCCATTGATCCGTGTAGCAATTAATGTTCGTGCTGATCGGTTCTTTGGTTCTAGAGAAGATCTTAGAATGTGTGGAAGTAAATTCAAGATGGCTAACAAAAGTTTATTTCAGTCATAAAATTGTCATTGGTATTAAAATCTACATGCCATAAAGCATATTTCCTGTGAAATGTGAATTTCTATGGCAAAGAATCAAGACAAGAGGCTCAACGAACCAGAGTCCCAATTTCGCTTAGTCGTCTCTAAAGTAGAGAGTGTGTCATTCAATCTGCAATTAAGTACATCGACCCCAGATATTGGAACTAATTGCTTCGCCGTGCTTGGTCCATTTACCAAAAATGGATTCCTAACTCGACATGAAAACGGAAATATCATATGTACAAGTGTTTACATCACATAATTACTGGTCCCTTGTCTAGGTTGCGTATACTCTTTGTTGTGCCATTAACGGTTGAGATGAACACTTTAACCGTTAATGTCACAAATACGGCAATGGAAATTTCTGTCGCAACTATTAATGACGCAATTGTCGTAATTATGTCATTAGTGGTCGACTCTGCATCCAGCGCCGCTAGCTGATGTCGCAGTCGTGACAATAGCGGTTGACTGGATGCAGAGTCGCCTGTATTAAACAATTGCGATACAATTGTGATATTAGCTGGCGACCTGACAACTGTTAATGAATCAATTGTCGCTGTGTCATTAGCAGTGGATGCAGTGCAAAAAGTCCGTGCAGACCTCCAAAGCAAATCGGTTATTGTTCCAGCAGTTGAGTCCCAAAATAATATACTATTTATGTAGCGGCCAAACAGCACTGTCTGTGTTACTTCAAACTCTGAGCATATTAGTCCGTTTTCGACTCGGTACCTGTTAGACTTTTCATTGTTTGTGAGGTTGTGGCGCGCACATGTGAGAGCGAGAAGACATTTTGTGTCGATTAGACGTGTGGAGTGAATTCCTTAAAGTTTGTTTATTACCGAGGTCTACCATAAACGTCAAGCTGATGACTGATGACTGATGATTCGATTCTGATGATCTGATGATTTCATTATTCTGATGCGTTTGATAAGCTGACAAAGCGGATTCTTATCAATCTGACACTGACACCTGAATAAGTGCTCTGTATATGAAGACACTCTGACTCTGATTGTGATCCAACTAGTGGAGAGTCCAGATTGCTGATTGATGTATACTGAACGGAACACTTATGATCTACAGTAAAAGACTTGACTCAGTATTGACGTGTTTCCTTGGTTATTGAACCTACATTCTATTGACGTTTATGACCGAAGTGAAGAAAACAAAAGAGCATAGACATAATGGAAGGAAATTACACGGAAAAGGAACCACCGTTCTCAGGCGATAAAGATGCTGTTCTTCCCAGTGATGAAGACCTAGAAAGTCAGCCTGGAGAAAGGCAGAGGAAGCCTACAGGAAGGGGTCCAGTGTTTATGCAAGAAAACAGATATAAACGGCTAGCATACTTATTCCGTGAACTGAAATCAAAATCAGCTGAAATAAATTGCATGACAGCGGAAAATAGTTCGATTTCAGAAGTGCAGCATGTCCATGCTGAATGGCTGGACATGTATGAAAGTTTCCTAGTAGGAGAAGAAGAATATTGCCGCTGGCTCAGTGCGGAAGATAGAGAAGATTTCCTCACTGCCTATCAGGAACCGAGAGACATTTTCTTGAAGAACTTTAGATTTTCTATGGAGAGCTGGTTCCAGTGCCACCCACGTGATACCGCATCTTCAGTTGGCGGGGCTCGCAATTCCAGTAGACATAGCCATGGCGGCGGAAGTAGATTGTCCTGCAAGCTTAAATCGGCTTCTCACATCATTCGAGCATCCTCGCTGGCCAGTTCCCTATTGTCAGCAAGAATCAAAGAAGAACAGAGAAGAGCAGAACTCTCGCCAAAAATGGAATCCATGCTGCAGAAGAAACAGATTGAACTTGCCAATTTAAATCTGAAAATAAAGGAAGAAGAACATTTATTAAATACTGAGCTAGCTGTTTCAGATGCTAGGAGTAAAATGCTTAGCAAGTTTGAAAATTCAGAACTTGACAGATCGATGAACATTGAAACGCATAGTCAAATGAACACCAAGTTAGTAAAAACTGACCAGAAAGAACCAGATTCTAATGCAAATCTGTCTAAATATCAATCTGGGTTAAGTCCACATATTCAGCCTTTTGTCCTAACAAGGTTCAATGATAGTAGTGGTGACATAAATGTACATAACCCCATTGCTAGGGTAACATTGGATAATGTTAACAATGTTGGTATGTCACCACCAGGTGTGAATGTTGGTATGTCACCACCAGGTGTGAATGTTGGTATGTCACCACCAGGTGTGAATGTTGGTATGTCACCACCAGGTGTGAATGTTGGTATGTCACAACCAGGTGTGAATGTTGGTATGCCACAGGCCAGTGTGAATGAGGCGATGTTACGACCAGGTGTGAATGATGGTGCTGCCCAACCGGTTTTCGGCATTGGCAGAGTAGAGCGGGTGCCGGGTTTGGATAACATTGTTCATACAGGGGGTGGCATGCAAACGTATGATATGGACAGTGCTGTTGGCGATGCAGGCCGCATAGATACTGGTGTACAGGTATGAGGTTCAGTGAAGGTAAGTTTAAAGGGAGTAACACTCGAACGCCCGATGGTGATACATTCTTGGAACAACAGCCAAGAGGGGATTCTGGTAAATCCTGAACGTACTGTAATGATGTATCCCATACCCTGGATAAGTGTCGGCGACCTGTCGCTTTGCCTCCTCGAGAGAGATTTGACTACATTAAGAGCAAGGGTCTTTGTTTCGGGTGCCTGAAGCCAAATCATATGAAAAAGAACTGCCGAAACAAAGCTACATTCAGCACCTGTAATAGACGGCACCCTACCATTCTTCATTTGGATGACAAGGAGTATCTGAGGAATGTGGTCCATCCCACTGCTGATGTTAGTATGCCCACGGGTCTGTGTAGTCACACAAGGTAAGGGCAAAGCAGCTGTGCTATGGCAATTATCCCTGTCAGGGTTAAAGTGAAGAACAAAGTGCACTCGGTTGAGACCTTCGCCTTTTTCAATACTGGTAGTAGTGTCTCGTTTTGTACTGACAAACTCTTGCATCAGCTTGGGGTCAGCGGAAAGCGGATGCAACTCACATTGGATACCATGGGAGTGCCCTATACGATGAATACTCAGGCTGTGAGTGGTTTGCAGGTGTGTGATCTTGAGATTGGAAACTCTGTAGACTTGCCGAAGGTTTACACAAAGGATAGACTACCTGCATCCAGAGAACACATCCCCACACAACAAGATATTGATTGCTGGCCTCATCTTCATGACATCAGACTTCCACAGGTTGCTGCAGAAATCGGTCTGATGATCGGCGGTAATGTGCCTGATGCATATTCGCCTTTCCAGGTGAAGAACGGGCCACATGGTAGTCCACATGCTACTAGAACACATCTTGGGTGGATTGTGTGGAATGTCGTCCGCAATGGAGGCAAGTCTGAAAGTGAGTCGCAATCTAATGCCATTGTGAACAGAGCTCAGGTGGCAGCCATTCAAGAGTTGGAAGAACTGCAACACTTAGATGATATGCTAAGACAGTCAATTAACCTGGATTTTCCGGAACGTATTAGTGACGACAAAAGAGAAAACTCCATCGAAGATTGCAAGTTCTTAGAGGAAGCTGAATGCTCTATACATATTTTGGACGGGCATTACTGTAAGGACTTACCATTCCGTGACAGAGCAGTAAAAATGCCCAACAATCAATCACAGGGACTTCAACGCTTAGAAGGCCTTAAACGTAAGATGCAGAAGGACAAGCGGTTTCGAGAGGACTACTTTGTTTTCATGAGTAAGATACTCGACAAAGGTTATGCCGAACGTGTTCCTCTAGACGAGCTGGAGAGGGATGACGGTCACGTTTGGTACATCCCTCATCATGGGGTGTATCACCCTCGAAAGCCGGATAAGATCCGAGTGGTTTTCGGTTGTTCGGCTACCTTCTTGGGGATGTCCTTGAATGGACAACTGTTACAAGATCCGGATCTTACTAACAGCCTCCTGGGAGTCCTCATACGATTTACACAAGAAAGGACTGCGATAATGGGGGATATCGAGTCGATATTTTTCCAGATAAAGGTGTCTAAACCGGATACGGATTGTCTGCTATTCCTCTGGTGGCCGGATGGCGATTTTGATCAGCCACCTGTGCCTCACAGGATGTTGGTACATCTGTTTGGTGCAGCATCCTCCCCTAGCTGCGCTAACTTTGCACTTCGTCGCACAGCTGACGACGCTGCAGGTCGGTTCAATGGTGCCGTCGTAGACGCCGTAAAGAGAAATATGTATGTCGATGATCTGCTGGCATCTACCAGTACGCTAGAGCAGTCGATTTACGAGTAACGTATGGGCTAAAGGCGGTTTTCGACTCACCAAGTGGGTGAGCAACCACTATCGTGTACTTCAATCGGTGCCCATTGACGAAAGGGCGAAGGAGATGAAGCAATTTGACCTGGAAGGTGGAACCCTCCCACCAGAACGAGATCTTGGAGTGTTCTGGTGTGTGGAGTCGGACTCCTTTGGATTCAAGATCCAAATTAAGGATCAACCGCTTACCAGAAGAGGTATACTGTCTGTCGTAAGCTCTGTCTACGACCCCCTCGGTCTAGCAGCGCCATTCGTGCTGAATGCGAAAATCATGTTACAGGATCTGTGCAAGCGTGACGCAGGCTGGGATGACCAAATCAACGATGGCGATGCCAAACGATGGCTAGAGTGGTTAGAAGAGCTACCGCAACTGGAAAGCCTATACGTGGATAGGTGTTACAAACCAAAAGATTTCGGCAGAGTGACATCCTGTCAGATCCACAACTTTTCTGACGCTAGTGATAAAGGCTATGGCGTGGTGTCATACTAGAGGCTTACTAATGAGAAGGATGAGGTACACTGTGCGTTTCTCATGGGGAAAGCACGAGTCGCGCCGTTAAAGAAAATTACCATTCCCCGAATGAAGTTGACGGCTGCAACTGTAGCTGTCCGCATCAACAAAATGGTGATGACGGAACTTGAATATGATGTTAATGAAACCTTTTTCTGGACGGATAGTATGTCTGTGATCCGGTATGTCTCCAATGAGAATGCCCGCTTCCACACGTTTGTGGCTAACAGGGTGGCTGTTATTCGTGATGCGTCTAATGTTCATCAATGGGGGCATATCGAAACCAAGCTGAACCCCGCTGATTGTGCTTCACGAGGGTTATCGGTAAAGAAATTCCTTCAGAACCAGCAATGGCTGCATGGCCCAGACTTCCTTTGGAAGGATGAA
The DNA here is from genome assembly GCA_036873755.1 of Hanleya hanleyi. Taxonomy (NCBI): domain Eukaryota; kingdom Metazoa; phylum Mollusca; class Polyplacophora; order Lepidopleurida; family Hanleyidae; genus Hanleya; species Hanleya hanleyi. Next base: position 30,782 of record JAVTVY010007002.1, read on the forward strand.
TCGGACTGGCCGCAGTGTGCAGAAAGCTCAAAGGTCCTGCTTGCAAATGACAAGGAAGTGAAGCAGGTTGTCAGCGCTGCAACGATCAGCAAACCTGTTGAAACGCCGATGGACACATTTCTGACCCATTTTTCTAACTGGACAAGGTTGAAGAAGGCGGCTGGCTGGATATTGGTTGCCATTGGAAACTTGCGCAATCGCGTGGCGAGGCGTAAGGAGCTGACTAAGAGGGTTGAACTGCAGGAGCAGGACCCACTCCGTCAAAAACAGATTATAGATAGCAAAATACTAGAGACCCAAGCGGCCAGACTTGCAAAAACCCGACAGAGAATCTGTTTTCCTGACAGTGGATATCTTACAAAAGGCAGAGATATCGCTTATCAAATATACTCAGCGACAGAAACACCCGGCAGCAGGCTGAAGAAATCTTCTGTTCTGTAGAAGTTGGATCCGGTAATGGTTGATGGCTTGATACGCGTGGGTGGGCGCCTCGAGCGTGCAGACATCCCGTACGATGCGAAGCACCCAATTGCCTTGCCCAGAGAATCGACTGTTTCGACGTTGATACTGGACCATATACATAGAACGATTGGGCACCTGGGAAAGAATTCCATCTTGGCGGTGTTAAGGCAGAAGTACTGGATTGTAGGTGCGATCTCAGCCATCAAAAACATGGTCTTTCGTTGCGTCACCTGTAGGAGGTGTCAGGCGAGAGGTGGGGAACAAAAGATGGCTAATCTTCCTAGCAGTCGCCTCACTCCTGACGAATCAGCTTTCTCTAGGACAGGCATGGACTACTTTGGTCCATTTGAAATCAAACGTGGCAGAAGTATCGTCAAGAGGTATGGCGTTATTTTCACCTGCCTGACTGTCAGATCCGTACATCTCGAAGTTGCGTGCTCCCTTGACACCGACATTGTATTAATGCAATACGACGTTTTACTGCACGACGTGGACCAGTGAGATATATGCGATCGGATAATGGGACAAATTTAGTCGGTGCAGAGCGTGAGCTCCGAGAGATCGAAAAATGGAATGCCTCAAGGATTCGAGAAACATTGTCGCAGAAAGGAATCTGCTGGGACTTCAATCCCCCGGCTGCATCGCACTTCGGTGGCGTATGGGAGAGATTATTTCGCTCTGTCAGAAAAATCCTGTATTCGTTAATGCACCTTATTTTGCGAGGTGGAGAGAGTGCTAAACAGCCGCCCGCTTACATAATCGCCAAACAACCCGAATGATCTGGAGGTACTGACTCCTAATCACATCCTCCTCTTGCGTCCTGGCGAGTACTTCCCCACAGGAACCTTTGACAAGACAGACAATTACATGCGAAGAAGGTGGCGTCAGATACAATACCTTGCAGACGTATTCTGGGGTAGATGGATCAGAGTGTACTTACCTTTACTTCAGCAGCGGCAGATGTGGATCTGTCCTCAGCGCAACGTAAGTGTTGGCGATATTGTTCTGATTATGGACAGCTCACCAAGAAACTCATGGTGCCTTGGACGCGTGATTGAAGCCGCCAGTGACAAGAAAGATTTGGTGCGGATGGTAAAGGTCAAGACCAAGACAACCATACTTCAGCGTCCTATCGCTAAGCTCTGTTTGATACTTGAAGGTGACTTGGACAGTAGCGCTTAGATCTTTTCTGCTGGTCGGTATGCTGAACTATATTGCTATTCTTTATGTGTTTTCTCTGTTTGACCGTTGTTGCAGTGGTGTTGTAATTGTGCCTTTTCCCCAGTCACAATTAAGGGGGCGGTATGTAGCGGCCAAACAATACTGTCTATGTTATTTCATACTCTGAGCATGTTAGTCCGTTTTCGACTCTGTACCTGTTAGACTTTTCATTGTTTGTGAGGTTGTGGCGCGCACATGTGAGAGCGAGAAGACATTTTGTGTCGATTAGACGTGTGGAGTGAATTTCCTTAAAGTTTGTTTATTACCGAGGCCTACCATAAACGTCAAGCTGATGACTGATGACTGATGATTCGATTCTGATGATTTGATTATTCTGATGCGTTTGATAAGCTGACGAAGCGAACTTATCGGATTCTTATCAATCTGACACTGACACCTGAATAAGTGCTCTGTATATGAAGACAGCCTGACTCTGATTGTGATCCAACTAGTGGAGAGTCCAGATTGCTGATTGATGTATACTGAACGGAACACTTATGATCTACAGTAAAAGACTTGAATCAGTATTGACGTGTTTCCTTGGTTATTGAACCTACAATTTATATGTAAATATTATTATTACCAGGTGATGTTTAAGGGGTTTAGTATAGCTATATTCGATCTGCTTCTACATCGACTTACACTTCCACTGGAATTACTTTGGATGATATGTTCGGTTGTGTGCTTCTTGGTTTTACATCGGTATTACATGTTTTGTTAGTATCTTTATCAGTACAATTTTTAAAACAATAATGAATAGCGGCTTTGTGCACGAATACTGTTCGCTTAAAAACGTTCCAAACATTTATCTTTACAACTGGGGAAATTCATGACTGTTTCCTGATTGGCTAATGCCCCAGTGCCAATAATCAATGAAAACAGCCGGATGCCACCTGTCCAGACCTTTCTGGAGAGCCAGCAGCTCCGTGTCAATGCTCAGTCGGCCTATACTACCCAACTGGGAATGCCAGGCTGCAGGCATCTCGTTTAGCAAAAGTCACTTGTCTCTTCCTTGGGTTGTCGTAATTGTTTCATTAATGGTCGACTCTGCATGCAGAGCTGTCAGCTGATGTCGCAATCGTGACAATAGCGGTTGACTGCATGCAGTCGCCTGCTCGTGACACGATTGTGATATTAGCTGGCGACCTGACAACTGCCTTATTAAACAATTTTCGCTGTGTCAGTAGTAGTGAGTAGAGGGCAAGAAGTCCGTGCAGACCTCCAAAGCAAATCCGTTATTGTTCCAGCGGTCATAGCCCAAATTAATATAATATCTATATGTAAATATTACTATTGCCGGGTGCTGGTTAAGGAGTTCAGTTTAGTTATTCATCTGCTTCTATATAGACTTGATCCTCCACCGGAATTATTTTGGAGGATATCTTTAACAAAAAGAAACAGGAAAGAGGTACATGTATTTCCCTTCCTACCATCCATACCGAGATACCAAAATTGTATTGGATTCCCAAAATGCATGACACCATTCAAAGCCAGAGTTATAATTGGTTTCAGAAGTTCTAAAACTACATGTAGCCCTCTTTTCAGTTTGTTACCAAGAGCCCTGCACGCAGTTAAATCATTGTGAGAAATTGTTATGCCCAGTGCATGTGGATACTTCAAAACTGGAAAAAAGATGGTAAAGGACACATATCGTTTTGACATGTATCTTCTTGGGATTTCTCGACTCTGTTTACTACTATTCTTCATAAACACCTCATTGAACACCATAGTTCATTAATACTATCGATGTTTAATAAAACTGGTCACCGCACGTACAGGATACCATTCTGGGGATGTTTCTTTGTTTAATATTACTGCCCCAAATGTATGTAACATGAATCAAAATTTTGCTGGAATGAAGCAGCTGGTGCTAAAGAAGAGGGACATCGAAAAATATATAGCTAATATGCACAATGAGTGCAGTTGTACAGAAATTGGGGTCCTCCGGCTTTATAATAATCAAATGATGTACGCATACCTGTATATTCTTCGATTCAACAGTGTTACTCAAAATGATGGATCTTTATCTTTGGGGAACAATTTGTCTAGTTAAGAGAATGGGACGCTACATTTACATATTCGGCAACATATTTTCCTTCATTTTAATCTTTTTTCTCTCCTATTTCTGTCACGATACTAGCACATTCTCTAGAATACGTATAACGCACTGTGGTTTTCCTAATTCGTGGCAAAATATATTAGCATGCATCTCTATTAACCCTATCTGGCCTGGGCTTTTTGGGACGTATCCTTGCCTGGGTTATCGTTGCGAGCACAACGGCTTTTCCCTGCCTGTTCTCTCCGGGACTATCCGTTGCATATAAGTTGTCCCCGAGGCCGGGCCCCTGCACACCCAACAAACATAATGAGCACAACTAAAAGAAAAAATATGAAGACAGACCCGAGGAACCTTAGTGCAGGTTTCTCGGCCGAGTCTCTAATAGTTCGAAATGCACTAAGACCTTTTTCAATCCAAATGACAGATATATTTCTGACAGCAAAGCAAGGCCACGACATCAAACCTTGCAATATTGCGCTTGATGATTGTTTAGCACCGAATTCTACATGTAATAATTTCAAAATTTCTAAGTGTGGACACCGTGGATGTCTCACGTGTCCACTCTTTAATACTTCAGCTTCATTTAGTTCCGCGTTAACTGGTAACTCATATTCTGTTAACTCGTATGTTGATCTTAGTTGTTCTACTACAAACTGTATTTACTTAGTTTCCTGTAAGAAGTGTGGTCAACAGTATGTTGGCAAGACCACCCAAAGACTCCATCTTAGGGTGAACGGTCACAGAAAATCCGTTAGGAAAAAGCAATTGCTTATAGGTAGGCATTTTCTGGACCCGACCATGGCTGGGATAACTTTAGTATTCAGATCATAGACGTCGTCTATCCATCTACTAAGGATTCCCCCTTTGGATTTGAGAGAAAAATCCGAGAGCGGGAATTATTCTGGATGCTAGAACTTGGGTCGGTGTTTCCGTTTTGTTTAAATGATAATGTCAGTGGGTTCGGCAATGCTACAAACCGCCGTTCAAATATATCCAACATTACCCAACTATTTAAACCCCATCAACGGAAACAACGCAGCCATGGTTGGCGAAAGTTTAATAGTTCGATGATTCACGATCATATCACTTTAAATTACTTAGTGGGTTTAACTAACGCACCCAATAGTATACATAGCTTACGTACAGTTCTGTATGCGTTACCTCTGAGAGCTTTAAATCAAATAGCCAGAGATATACAGCAATCTGCGTCTTCAGGAAATATAATACCATCCAAAATCAGTAAAGTATGTCAAGATATAGCGTATTTTCGGTTGTATCGTCCAGTGAACATAATCGAAACATCTCAAGATCGGCTTTTCTTGAAACTCAACTACTTAGATAAAGGACTGGACATCATTAATTTACCTCGAATCCTGAATGATCCAGAGGTACGCAACGCTGTACCAAACTATTTTAAGTTCACAGAACCTCCTTGCATTTCATATAAGTATACTAAATCTATAGCCACCAAAATATTCAATTACTCCAATGCTGTCAAGGAGTTTGACTGGAACTTATACACGTCAGGAGGCTATAGTTGTGATTGTGAATTGTCGAACTTTAACTTTATCTATACACCATGCAAACATATTGTGACTGGTGACCTTGATGTGGTGAGTGATAAGGATCTGAAATTACTCCTGATGAAAGGACCTAAATATAGAGAGCCAAGAAGAATAAATCTGAAGGCGGACCAGAAGATAGTCCTGACTGCATTAGAACAGTACGTTATTGATTGGTCTAAGCGAGAAAAAGTTGAACCTACAGTACTCGCTGATTGGCTGGACCTCACCAAGAGCAAGGTCGTTGAAACAATCCGCCATATTGACAGAAGTACTCTTCCCCAAGCAAAACAAGTACTGAGAAACCTCAATTCGCAAGAAGTTCTAGCAAATCTCCAGAGTAAATTCGTCATAGTCCCAGCAGACAAAGCTCCGAATAATATAATATTCATATGTAAATATTACTATTACCAGGTGCTGGTTAAAGAATTGAGTGTAGATATATCTTCATCAAATACATCTACTTACTCCCAAACTGCATTTACTCTGGAAGATTTATTTAACAATCACAAAAAGTTTCTCAGAGAAAGAGGTATTTGTCTTCCAACCAATCATAGCGACATACCAAAAATATACTGGACTCCCAAAATGCATAAATCACCATACAAAGCTAGATTCATAGCTGGTTCTAGAAGCTGCACCACCAAGCCTCTTTCAACCCTATTGACGAGGGCCCTTCAGGAGGTAAAAGCATTTTGGGAAAGGTATTGCGCCACTATTTTCAAGAACTCTGGCGTTGAATGTATGTGGATATTGAAAACTCAAAATGTCTTACGGAAGAACTTGATGATAAAGGTCACATACCGTACAGACATGTATCCACATGGGATTTGTCGACTCTATACTACAATCCCTCATCAGGACCTTATTGATCGTATAAGTTCATTAATAGTATCTGTGTTCAAGAAAACTGATCGTAGATATATTAATGTCGGAAGCCATAAAGCATTCTTTAGCTCGACTACATACAAGAGATATCATTCCTGGGATGTTTCTTTGTTTATAGAGTTGCTTGAATTTCTCATTAAAAATATCTATGTGAAATTTGGCAGCACAATATATCAGCAGCATAAAGGTATTCCAATGGGTACTAATTGTGCACCCCTGTTGGCTGACCTGTATCTGTTCTCTTATGAATATGACTATATGCTGGCGCTTTCAAAAACCGATCCACTCAAAGCCCGTTCCTTTTCATTCACCAAACGCTATATAGACGATCCTCTCGCTGTGGATAATCGCTATATAAATGACGCAGTGAAGGATATATATCCACCTTCACTGGATTTGAAGGAAACTACAGATAGCCCTACAGGCACATCATATTTGGATCTATATGTCTATAAAAATGAAGCGGGCATTCTCTCTCGTCGACTTTATGACAAAAGAGATGATTACAATTTCGACATCGTAAACTATCCTTTTTTGGATAGTAATATTCCAGTGGGACCTGCATATGGCGTATACATATCTTGCTTAGTAGCATTTGCTAGATCCTGTGTTAAATGTGATGATTTTAACCAACGTCACAAAACATTGTTGCAGAAGCTTATAAAACAGGGCTATTCCACTAAGCGCCTCCACTCAAAATTTCTCAAATTTGGCGATACATATCGCATGCTGATAGCAAAATACGAACGTAGCGTGCAAGATCTATGGCGCTACGTTTCGTAACATGTGTCTAATTCCGCTTAACCCGGGGCTAGGGGCCGTATGAGCCAATGTACTTCAAGATCCTCATGGTACTCATATGAACAGTCACAATCAAAGCGTGGCTGAGGTACATCATTTTTAGATGACGACTCTATATCGAATATTATGGATTAAGAATACTGATCAGCGATACGGATTTGATATTTTGGAACATCATGATGTCTTGCCGGCATCATTGAAAATTATTGACCGCTTCTCTCTTGCAGGAAACAAGCCTATGTTTATGTATACCTTTGTCTTTTTGAATTTGGTGCTAATACTGTTATATGGAAATGGAATAGGTCTTTGGATTATGGACGCGGATATTCTCTAATGGACGACGGCTGGATTATGAATGACGGACTAGACGCTTGTAATTTTAACCTGTGTATGCCTGGATTCTGCTGGTGGACAAGTTGTCCCCGAGGCCGGGCCCCTGCACACCCAACAAACATAATGAGCACAACTAAAAGAAAAAATATGAAGACAGACCCGAGGAACCTTAGTGCGGGTTTCTCGGCCGAGTCTCTAATAGTTCGAAATGCACTAAGACCTTTTTCAATCCAAATGACAGATATATTTCTGACAGCAAAGCAAGGCCACGACATCAAACCTTGCAATATTGCGCTTGATGATTGTTTAGCACCGAATTCTACATGTAATAATTTAAAAATTTCTAAGTGTGGACACCGTGGATGTCTCACGTGTCCAC
>JAVTVY010007003.1:0-40565 GCA_036873755.1 Hanleya hanleyi
AAGACCCGAGTAAGGCCATCATCGGTGAATCTTGGAAGTTGACGGGCAATGGTTACTATGGAAAAACAGTCACGAATCAGGATAAGCACGTGAACGTGAGCATTTGTACTACTGCCCAAGCCCGCAAAAAAGTGAATTCTCCTCTGTTTCGCTCCGTGGAGGTCATCGATGACGACACGTATGAAGTCAGTTCAGCCAAGAAGACTATCCGTTACAACCTACCCCTGCAGATTGGATGTATGGTATACCATGTGGCCAAGCTAAGGATGCTGCAGTTTCTCTATGATTTCATGGGTGTGTATTTTAATGCATCAGACTGGCAACTCATGGAGATGGATACGGACTCGGCCTACATGGCCGTCTCTAATGCGGATTGGGAGTCCCTGGTGAAACCGGAGTTACGGGCAGAGTATGAAGCGGAACGGGACCAGTGGTTACCTGGACGTGACCATTACCAGTACGATAAGCGTACGCCGGGTCTCTTCAAGCTGGAGTGGAGTGGGGATGCTATGATTGCTCTCTCCTCCAAGACGTATTACTGTTACGGGGAAGACGAAAATAAGTTTAGCTGCAAAGGGGTGAACCGGCGCGATCCCAACATCGACAAAGCCTTGTACTTGAACGTGCTGCAAAGCCAGGCCAGTGCGAGTGGAACTAACCGAGGATTTCGGGTAGTGGACCACCAGATGCGGACGTACATCCAGCAACGAGACGCCTTTACTTTCTTTTACCCGAAACGGAAAGTGCTGGCCGATGGTGTGAGCACCACTTACTTGGACTTAAAATGTCGAACACACACACTATATGACTGTTGATACACCAGTTAAAAACTGTAAAAAGTCAGGATGGCCGCCGGGCGCCGGTTAACTGTGCTGGTCGGCGAAATGCCGGACGTAGGTTCGAATCCTACTCCTGACAGATTTTTTTGTACCACTTGTATATACTACTACTATTCTATTGTACATACCACCTGTGTTCTATTTGTACATAGTGTATACATTCTTGTTGACTTAAATAAAAAAAAGTCAAAAAACCATCATTTTTGTGTTTTTTCATGAATTTTATTGAACATCGACGAGGCAAGTCTGTATATATCGAAGGGGATGCACTTCTCCCCTTCGTGAAAGTCCGTGATGACTCGTGTCTATTAAAAAACCCTAGTCCGTAGCCGTACACGTTATAGGGTTTTTTTCGCACCTCTCTCTATCCGTACCCGTATACGTTATAGTTTTTATTCCACCCTCACCCTTCGTGAAAGTCCGTGATGATTCGGGCTGTAATGTTATAAAGATAGGAATGGATTTAACCTAGGAATTGACTATAGGTGAATTTGGTGCAAAATGAGCGGATTGTAAATTAACCCAGGAAGGGTGGTCGCGCGGACCTCGGCGTAGGCACCTTGTAGGCCACCAATCAGCACTGTGTACATCGACTCTAATGTTATCAATACACGCAATCATTTAACATAGGAATTGGCCATAGCGAATTTTCGTGCAAAATGAAGGGATTCTGACGGCACCCAGGAATGGCGCCAATACAGAGCTGTACATGTTCCAAAGACCCTTTTCAGGGCCAACCGTAATGTTATATCAATACATGCAATCATTTAACCTAGGAATTGACCATAGGTGAATTTGGTGCAAAATGAGCGGATTGTAAATTAACCCAGGAAGGGTGGTCGCGCGGACCTCGGCGTAGGCACCTTGTAGGCCACCAATCAGCGCTGTGTACATCGACTCTAATGTTATCTCAATACACGCAATCATTTAACCTAGGAATTGACTATAGGTGAATTTTCGTGCAAAATGAAGGGATTCTGACGGCACCCAGGAATGGCGCCAATACAGTGCTGTACATGTTCCAAAGACCCTTTTCAGGGCCAACCGTAATGTTATATCAATACATGCAATCATTTAACCTGGGAATTGACACTAGGTGAATTTGGTGCAAAATATACGGATTGTGAGTTAACCCAGGAAGGGTGGTCGCGCGGACCTCGGCGTAGGCACCTTGTAGGCCACCAATCAGCGCTGTGTACATCGACTCTAATGTTATCAATACACGCAATCATTTAACATAGGAATTGGCTAGTGTGAATTTGGTGCAAAATGAAGGGATTCTGACGGCACCCAGAATGCATCACTGGCGCCAATACAGTGCTGTACATGTTCCAAAGACCCTTTTCAGGGCCAACCCTAATGTTATAAACATATGGCGCCAATACAGTGCTGTACATGTTCCAAAGACCCTTTTCAGGGCCAACCCCAATGTTATATCAATACATGCAATCATTTAACCTAGGAATTGACACTAGGTGAATTTGGTGCAAAATGAGCGGATTGTAAGTTAACCCAGGAAGGGTGGTCGCGCGGACCTCGGCATAGGCACCTTGTAGGCCACCAATCAGCGTTGTGTACATGGACTCTAATGTTATCAATAGACGCAATCATTTAACATAGGAATTTGCTAGTGCGAATTTTCGTGCAAAATGAAGGACTGTAAATTAACCCAGGAAGGGTTGGGGTCCACTATATTGACCAATCAGCAGACCCGAATAAGAGCCAATCCGCTGTCTATAAAAAGAGCCAATCCGCTATCGCTAAAAAGAACCAATGAAGCCAGCATCACCTACGTTGAAACAGCCAATGAAAATCTACTGTATTTCAGTATAAAGCCAGCGGGAGCGTGGTGAGCGTCATTCCAATCACCTTTCACATACCAGCAAAACATATTGAAGAAGATGAACAGCAGAGTGGCGAAAATGTCAACGACGGGCTTCGGGGAGAATGGCGGTGGTACAGCGGGAGATTGCCCGGAGACAGAAGAAGACCATGATAAAGGCCGTGAAAGATTTCTGGCTGGGGGAAGTGCGGCAATGGTGCCGGCACGTGGATAATGATTTCACTCCGGAGGCAGCCAGGAATCTGCGTGCCCTGATCGTGCTGGCCAGGACGGTCAGCGATGAGGCCTGGCTCATCCATCTAAAGACAGCGATGGAGGAATTACATCCTCCTCCACCACAACAACAACAACAAGAGCCGGAATTCGTCAATATTGACGAATTGCCACGAATCCCACCAGCCAATTTCCTCCAAGATCTTCCAGTCGCAGAAGAACAACAACAACATCAACACCGGTACACCTTACAACCGTACCGGTACTTTTCAATCGGTGATTTTACGGAGTAGACAGGCAAACTCCTCCTGAATAAAACAGGGTAAACAAATTGACTTCAACGGCCCTTTTCAGGGCCAATCAAAGGCCATTTTCAGGGCCACCCCAATCTACCGAAAGGGGGAACTTCTAACTTGGCACATTCAATTCAAATCAGGTCATACATCATGTCCTCTATATTCTATATAATTACCAATCTCCAACTCCAAAAAACATTCCCTGCCCCCACTTCAACGGCCCTTTTCAGGGCCAACCCGTAGCCCTTCCAACACACAGGGTTTTTTTTCTCAGTGTTTTAGGGCCAACCATGCAAAAATTTGGTGCAAAATATGCGGATTGTGAATTAACCCAGGAAGGGTGGTCGCGCGGCCCTCGGCGTAGGCACCTTGTAGGCCACCAATCAGCGCTGTGTACATGGACTCCGTAGCCGTATAGGTGACTATAGGTGAATTTGGTGCAAAATGAGCGGATTGTAAGTTAACCCAGGAAGGGTGGTCGCGCGGACCTCGGCGTAGGCACCTTGTAGGCCACCAATCAGCATCGACTCTAATGTTATCTCAATAGACGCAATCATTTAACATGGGAATTTGCTATAGGTGAATTTGGTGCAAAATGAAGGGATTCTGACGGAATGGCGCCAATACAGAGCTGTACATGTTCCAAAGACCCTTTTCAGGGCCAACCCCAATGTTATATCAATACATGCAATCATTTAACCTAGGAATTGACTATAGGTGAATTTGGTGCAAAATGAGCGGATTGTAAATTAACCCAGGAAGGGTGGTCGCGCGGACCTCGGCGTAGGCACCTTGTAGGCCACCAATCAGCGATGTGTACATGGACTCTAAGGTTATCAATACACGCAATCATTTAACATAGGAATTGGCTATAGCGAATTTTGGTGCAAAATGAAAGGATTCTGACGGCACCCAGAATGCATCACTGGCGCAGATACAGTGATGTACATGTTCCAAAGACCCTTTTCAGGGCCAACCCCAATGTTATATCAATACATGCAATCATTTAACCTAGGAATTGACTATAGGTGAATTTGGTGCAAAATGAGCGGATTGTAAGTTAACCCAGGAAGGGTGGTCGCGCGGACCTCGGCGTAGGCACCTTGTAGGCCACCAATCAGCGCTGTGTACATGGACTCTAATGTTATCAATAGACGCAATCATTTAACATGGGAATTTGCCATAGCGAATTTTCGTGCAAAATGAAGGGATTGTAAATTAACCCAGGAAGGGTTGGGGTCCACTATATTGACCAATCAGCAGACCCGAATAAGAGCCAATCCGCTGTCTATAAAAAGAGCCAATCCGCTATCGCTAAAAAGAACCAATGAAGCCAGCATCACCTACGTTGAAACAGCCAATGAAAATCTACTGTATTTCCGTATAAAGCCAGCGGGAGCGTGGTCAGCGTCATTCCAATCACCTTTCAGATGAACAGCAGAGTGGCGAAAATGTCAACGACTGGGGCTTCGGGGAGAATGGCGGTGGTACAGCGGGAGATTGCCCGGAGACAGAAGAAGACCATGATAAAGGCCGTGAAAGATTTCTGGCTGGGGGAAGTGCGGCAATGGTGCCGGCACGTGGATAATGATTTCACTCCGGAGGCAGCCAGGAATCTGCGTGCCCTGATCGTGCTGGCCAGGACGGTCAGCGATGAGGCCTGGCTCATCCATCTAAAGACAGCTATGGAGGAATTACATCCTCCTCCACCACAACAACAACAACAAGAGCCGGAATTCGTCAATATTGACGAATTGCCACGAATCCCACCAGCCAATTTCCTCCAAGATCTTCCAGTCGCTGAAGAACAACAACAACATCAACACCGGTACACCTTACAACCGTACCGGTACTTTTCAATCAGCGATTTTACGGAGTAGACAGGCAAACTCCTCCTGAATAAAACAGGGTAAACAAATTGACTTCAACGGCCCTTTTCAGGGCCACCCCAATCTACCGAAAGGGGGAACTTCTAACTTGGCACATTCAATTCAAATCAGGTCATACATCATGTCCTCTATATTCTATATAATTACCAATCTCCAACTCCAAAAAACAATCCCTGCCCCCACCTCAACGGCCCTTCTCAGGGTCAACCCCTAGCCCTTCCAACACACAGGGGTCTTTTTCTCAGTGTTTTAGGGCCAACCATGCAAAAATTTGGTGCAAAATGAACGGATTGTAAATTAACCCAGGAAGGGTGGTCGCGCGGACCTGGGTGTAGGCACCTTGTAGGCCACCAATCAGCGCTGTGTACATCGACTTCCGTAGCCGTATAGGTGACTATAGTGAATTTGGTGCAAAATGAGCGGATTGTGGGGTTAACCCAGGAAGGGTGGTCGCGCGGACCTCGGCGTAGGCACCTTGTAGGCCACCAATCAGCGCTGTGTACATCGACTCTAATGTTATCTCAATACACGCAATCATTTAACCTAGGAATTGACTATAGGTGAATTTTCGTGCAAAATGAAGGGATTCTGACGGCACCCAGAATGCATCACTGGCGCCAATACAGTGCTGTACATGTTCCAAAGACCCTTTTCAGGGCCAACCGTAATGTTGTATCAATACATGCAATCATTTAACCTAGGAATTGACTATAGGTGAATTTGGTGCAAAATGAGCGGATTGTAGGTTAACCCAGGAAGGGTGGTCGCGCGGACCTCGGCGTAGGCACCTTGTAGGCCACCAATCAGCGCTGTGTACATCGACTCTAATGTTATCTCAATACACGCAATCATTTAACATAGGAATTGACTATAGGTGAATTTTGGTGCAAAATGAAGGGATTCTGACGGCACCCAGAATGCATCACTGGCGCCAATACAGTGCTGTACATGTTCCAAAGACCCTTTTCAGGGCCAACCGTAATGTTATATCAATACATGCAATCATTTAACCTAGGAATTGACTATAGGTGAATTTGGTGCAAAATGAGCGGATTGTAAGTTAACCCAGGAAGGGTGGTCGCGCGGACCTCGGCGTAGGCACCTTGTAGGCCACCAATCAGCGACGGGCATTATTCGGTTACCGTACATTGATACTAATACCTGGGCGCTGTTAGTAGGAAGTTTTTCCATTGACTCAGTGTTATTTACCTATTGTTACCTAGGTGTGTGTGTGTGTGTGTGTGTGTGCATGTGCAGGACTTGGTGTTATTTTTGTGCTTTGAGTTAGAAGTTCTCTTTCGAAAACATTGGGTGGCCCTGAAAAGGGCCTTTGGAACATGTAAGGGGTTACATCGTTGGGACCAGGTCGGGTGGCCCTCTCACAGTACACACCGGGCATTTCAACGCTATGAGTTTACACACTATGGGGATGATATCGCGCGTAGGCTCTGATATTCGGGCATGTCGGTGTATACAGCCTATACACAAGGCTTGATGGCCACAGGGGAAAATGGCGTATTTGGCGTAGTTATTACAACATTCCACGCAGCGTAAATATTGTGCTGCTTTGCATTCTGTGTTTGGCGCCAGTCTTCTTGCTATGACAGCAGTGTAGTACACGATGTCTTCCTGCTGCTGCTGTAAATCTACCATTTCTTGTTGTTCTTTTTTTCTATTTTCTTGGTCTTGTTGGACATTTTCTCTTTCTGTTGCTTGTGGCTGTAAAATACCCATCTCTTCTTTTCCCCTTTCTGTTTCTTGGTCTTGGGCTTGGGTTTGATGTTGTTGTTTGTAGATATCTTCTAGTACGGTGTCAATTTGGTCAAATCGTTGATATTCCAGTGCCGTAACATCCGGTGTGACTTGTGCTCCTGGGTGGTCTTCATTATCGCCGCCCTGTGGTTGTTCTTCATCTTTAAATAGGTCTTGTATAATATCATCCAGCCATGGGTCATCATGTACTATATCGATGTTCTCTAGCGGTTGTAGTTGATCATCTATCATGAACTCTTGTAACAGGTTGTCAATATCCATGATTTCAGCTTCAGCCATGATGTAATTGTGAATGAATGACTAAATACTGCGCACTATTTATAGTGTAACGCGCGGACGTCAGCGTAATCTTTATATCACATCTTTGCGCTGGCCTAGGCAGAAATGTTTTGTGTTTGTTTTGCAACTTTAAACCGATGTGATTTTGCAATAAATGCGAGTGGACGTATACAATTTATTTCAACTTGAATTAGGGGAACTCATCGTGCAGCATTGAAAAATTCAGAAGGCTAGCGGTAAGCGAACCCGCTATTTTTAATCCTTTTATCGATTTTTTAGACCCGTAAAACGCGGTACACTTGAAATAAATCGGTTTTCCTCCGTAAAAATACATCAGGTATTTTATAATGTGACCCTGAAAATTGCAGCACGTTTATCGAAAAGAAAAAGTAGGAATTTTTATCGTATTACACCGTAACACAGCCCTATACAGTGTGCAGGCAAATGCGAGTACAGCTATGCATGGCTCTAACATGGCGGCTAAGGTTAACATGGCGGTTAATCCGCCATGTTTTAAAAGGGGCGTGTTTTTAGGCGGCCATGTTGGAAAAGGGGGCGTATTTTTAGACGGCCATGTTGAAAAATGGCGGTGTTTTTAGGCGGCCATTTTCGGACAGGGGGCGTATTTTTAGACGGCCATGTTGGAAAATGGCCGTGTTTTTAGGCGGCCATGTTGGAAGGGGGCGTATTTTTAGACGGCCATGTTGGAAAATGGCGGTGTTTTTAGGCGGCCATTTTCGAACAGGGGGCGTATTTTTAGACGGCCATGTTGGAAAATGGCCGTGTTTTAGGCGGCCATGTTGGAAGGGGGCGTATTTTTAGACGGCCATGTTGGAAAATGGCCGTGTTTTTAGGCGGCCATGTTGGATAGAAAAACGTATAAAAGGGCATAATTTTTAGGGGTGGGGTGTATTCATTGACAACTACAATCATGGGTACAAGACGAAGGTTATTCAACGATCCTAGAGAACATAGAGAGGTGATTACGAGTGAAGAACATGGCGATGGTATCACAATAATTACAAGCTTGGAGCGGATACACAATATTGCCGATACTACGTTGAGACGGCAAAGTCAAGAACAGGACGAAGAGGTCAGGAGGTTGGCAATGGAAGAAGATGAGGATGTACCTACGGATGATGAAGAACTCCCCGACCTAGAGTGGTTAAACATACACTCAGCAAATACAGTGGCTACCGAAACACCAGCTACAACAACAACAACAACAACAACACCACCACCATGCTCTTGGACCGAGGTAACCCGCCTGAACGCGCAGATTATTGAAATGCGGCAAGACATGGATCACACGGACGCTGTGAAGTTTAAACTACAACAAGACCTAGATAAGGAAGAAAGTAAATCAAACTGTAGCGTGTGTACCAACGAGGAAAGCCTGTACGCCCTATTTCCGTGCGGGCATTTATGCCTATGTGAAGAATGCTGGGTAACGCTAACCTGTATAGGGGACACGTGCCATTGTACTGAAACGGACGAACAGCATTTAAAGATCAAGTGTCCCGTGTGTAGGAAGCAGGTGTCCGGGGTGAAGAGAATCTACCGCTCGTAAAAGTGTCGTAACACTTTACAAAGGCCCTTTTCAGGGCCACCCAATGTTTTCGAAAGAGAACTTCTAACTGAAAGCACAACACCAGCTCCCATCACCACACTCAATGAACACTAACACTCATTTTTGAATTTTCTACTATTTTTATTAACACAATAGAATGAACGTGTTCACCACAGTAAAACTCTGATGTAAAAGTGTCGTAACACTTTTCAAAGGCCCTTTTCAGGGCCAACCAATGTTTTCGAAAGAGAACTTCTAACTGAAAGCACAACACCAGCTCCCATCACCACACTCAATGAACACTAACACTCATTTTTGAATTTTCTACTATTTTTATTAACACAATAGAATGAACGTGTTCACCACAGTAAAACTCTGGGTATTGAATTTTTTAATACAATTATACGCTATGAAGGCGCTTCAACGCGCATAGAATGAACATAGAGAATGAACATAGAGAATGAACATAGCATGTAGGAATACGATAATATCTGAATGTTTTCAATGCAACAAGACTTGAAAATGTTCAATATTTATACAACAAGACTAACACAATAGAATGAACGTCTTCACCACAGTAAAACTCTGGGTATTGAATTTTAATACAATTATACGCTATGAAGGCGCTTGAATGACCGTAGCATGTAGGAATACGGTAAATGTCTGAATGTTTTCAACACAAGACTTGAAATGTTCAATAGTTATGCATCAACGTAGCATGTAGGAATACGGTAAATGTCTGAATGTTTTCAACACAAGACTTGAAATGTTCAATAGTTATGCAACAAGACTTGTTTGAACTCATCATCGTCTTTCCGCCCCTGGTGCACGTAGATGTAGGTAGCAATCTGTTCACGTGGAATTCTGGGAGCGCAGGCAGCTCCCAATGCCAGGGCAATTTGCTCCTCGGTCACGTCCTGTAGTGCCTCAGTGATCAGCGCGTATGATGGTATTATATTCTCCAGACACGTATGCATGTTTATCGGACTGTTGTTCACACAGCCTGCACATGCTTCGATACGCAAGTGTCGAATGCGAGGTCTGACATGATCCATGAATGTGTCGATGTACTTCTTACGAATATACTGAGTCACCTGGGTAGACAGGGCTTCATGAATTATAGCTGTGAGACTCTGCAACTTCCGCCACGCCGTTATTTTCAAGGCGACACCCTGAGGACAAGGAACACGCTGTTGCGTATCTGACCTCATTTTCCATTTCCGTATATGCACCAAGATCTGGTCGTTGAATGTACCACTGCTGACAAAGATGTCGTCACCCACATAAAATTTCACTTCGTCACGTGCCTGCTGGTCAATGACTGCATCGAGGGGGGAATCAATGGTCTGTAGTTTTAGCCAGGTGTCGTACGTTAAGGCGATATGCCTAGCTGGTCTGTCGTTAAAGGCCGGTACGTTAAAATACACTTCTTCGTCTTTGACACTCACAGTTAAATAGGCTGAGAGCTCCCAAATGTTGGTGTGGGCTGTCTGGTAGGCCTGCTGGATAATGTTATTGATCTGCTGCACAGACATAGGAAGTTGCACCTCTTCTTCTTGTTTCACTGGCTCAGGCACTTGCTGAGGTATTTCTAAAGGTGTTAGTCGAGACCGCTTGGGTCGTGCACCGCGTTTGGCAGGTGTACGCTCTTCGGTGTTGTGCATGACTAAGATATCATCATCTTGTACAACGTGGGCTTGAAGTAGATGTGCTAGTTCTTCATTTCCCGTCTTCTTCAGCGCCTCCACGAAGGCTAGAAATGCATAGGGGCCACGGCGCAGTAGATCATCGATGAGAGCTCTGTTTTGTCGTGAAGTGGTGTTTTCCGCCATGATATCTTGGACACCCTGTTTCAGGAGTATGTTTTCCTCCATAAGCAGATCACATAGTTCGGCCACATGCTGCATCTCATCAATGAGGCGAACACGGTACTTTTGAAGCGTAACTAGCTGGGATGACTGCATGACTGTGGGCTCAGGCGGGTCAAAAACGGTGTAATAGGCTGGTGAATTTGCACTGGTAAAATGAAAAGCTTCTCCACGTCTCATACAGGCAAACAGGCAGGTAGGCAGACAGGCTGGCTAGTGGTCAGGCAGGCTGGCTAGTGGTCAGGCAGGCTAGTGGTCAGGCAGGCAGGTAGGCAGGCAGGCAGGCAGGCTGGTCAGGTCAGTCAGAGTGCTAAGTAAGGTAGTGCAATGAATACACCCCACCCCTAAAAATTATGCCCTTTTATACGTTTTTCTATCCAACATGGCCGCCTAAAAACACGGCCATTTTCCAACATGGCCGTCTAAAAACACGCCCCCTTCCAACATGGCCGCCTAAAAACACGCCCCCTTTTCCAACATGGCCGCCTAAAAATACGCCCCCTGTCATGGCCGCCTAAAACACGCCCCCTGTCATGGCCGCCTAAAAACACGCCCCCTGTCATGGCCGCCTAAAAACACGCCCCCTTTTCCAACATGGCCGCCTAAAAACACGCCCCCTGTCATGGCCGCCTAAAACACGCCCCCTGTCATGGCCGCCTAAAAATACGCCCCCTGTCATGGCCGCCTAAAAATACGCCCCCTGTCATGGCCGCCTAAAAATACGCCCCCTGTCATGGCCGCCTAAAAACACGCCCCCTGTCATGGCCGCCTAAAAACACAGCCATCTTCCAACATGGCCGCCTAAAAACACTGCCATCTTCCCATGCGGATGAATACAGTCTCAATACATCCCTCTTTGCCGGACCTATATGCACTTGATCACCCCTCACCGCCACAATCCCTCCACAAATTACCTCTACATAGGGGTCAAACGTGTATCCATTTACGCTTTTTTCGATTTTAAAAATGGCCGCACCCAAAAGCCGCCATTTTCCAAGATGGCCGGCACTTAACCTCTACTTACGCCACAATCCCGCCACAAATTACCTCTACATCCGGGTGAAACGTTTATCCATTTACGCTTTATATACTACTGTGCCATGACAACCAAAGAAAATAGGAAAGCGGTCTAATGTGACTCAAATCCACGTCATCTATTATCGCCTAGTCATATATTGCGGACGTTCTAACCGACACGGTCACATTGCCTCCCACAAAAATGAGGGGTTCTAGGACACATGTATGACACCCACCGCCTGGCAATAAAGATCGAGCACTCTAACGACACGGCCACAAGGTATCCCACAAAAATTAGAGGTTCTACACTGAAAATCAGGTTGTATGACTACGACATAGATTCGGCTCAATGAGAACATATTTATTTTTCTGGATATACGACGCCAATCGCCTGGTAGATATGGCCAATCTCAGTAAACCACGATGATATATGCTCGTGGAGATACCATCTCGACTTTATAAATGTGCACGCTCAGTCAATCGGTTGACCAGTTACAAACGGTGTACGATAAAGCTGACATTGGTCGTACACAACACGAGCCGCGGTAGCCTGGTGTCGTCAGACAGGCCTGGCTGCGATCAAGATCATGCGAACTGCCACAGATTTGATTGTTTGTCTGGGAGCTCCAGTCGGAGAGAGGTGTGGAAGACATGGTGATGGACTGATTCTACTGGGTAATCTGTTAGAGCACAGTTGTTCATATCGCCAGCATCAGATTTTCATATACGTCGAAGTTTACTTAGATTGAGATCACAGCGACGCGTCTACATCGCCTCCCATCTATGGAAAATTCGCCTGTAAGATTCGACGACCGTGGCACATTAAGTATAACCTGTAAGTTAATACATATACAATGTACAGAGCCCCGATCTCGGTGGCCACAATCGAGGGTTATAAATACAAGTAGAAATTCACATCTTCCTAGTATGGGCCCACTGGATCAGATACTCGTTCATTCACAGAATATCTCGTCATATTCATATTCATTCATACATATAATGTATTATTATTTCGTGAAATTTCGACTAGCGTGTAGAACCTTTGGGAACACGGGTTGCGCTGCCTAGTGACATTCGCCTTTTCCAAGATTCTTCACACCTCTGTTAACAAACATGTTTTCAAGTTCGTTAGGGTGTCATCGAATTGGCTTTCCACGTTATCTAGAACAGCTAGCAACTCAGCTTCATGAGTCTAGTGAAATTTGGTGAAGCAGTATTGGGCCCGGGCCCAAAAAGCATTACCGTGAAATGAAATAAACCACGAGGTGTAGAAAATGCTGTTTTGGGTTTAGCGTCAGACACCATGCATGTTTGCCAGTACCCTCACTTTGATCTATTTTTTGATAAAATGATTGCTTTCCTCTGACTTAGCGAAACCACCACCCACGTGTGTATTGGCTCTGCGTGAAAAATAGAAATTTGTATAATTGACGAAATCTATGCAGAAACTAATGATTCCACCGCTGGGGAATAACTCTCCACTTCAATCCCATTTCCAACATGACTTTTACTATCACCACATCTTCATTCTTTAACTGATAAGTTGACATGAAATGTTCATTCAAGCTCATTCTTATAGTCTTCCGAAGATAGACCTTCCCATTGCAGCTTGTTGTTATCAATAAGTTTAGCACGGCCTCCTACATTGATCTACTCCGGATGGTGTAGACCATACATTAGCGTTCGTGTGTTCTATACCGGCACTTAAAATCCTAATCACTGACCATTCTTCTTTATCCAAATGAATTTCCAAGTATTCCCACCCGGGAAAGTATATTCCTGCAAGAGCCCCAGTTAACTGTTCACCGGGAAATGTTTTTCAATTATTTACTTGGAAATTATTTTGTTGACAACGGCTGAATACTGACTATCGGATCTGACACGTATACTCCATCTGCCTTATGGTTTATAATGTTACAGCCTTTGGATATGAGGTTGCATACTTCACTAGTGTTAGAATGTAGCTGTATTCTGATTTACGGCCAACTGATCGAAAGAAGTGTCAATATTCCTCTCCCGATATAAATTTTGAACAATAGAACAATTTTAACTAACGCGTTTACGGATTGAATAGCTCAAGGAGGCCAACATCCAGACAGAAGATCACCCAGCCGGTGCATATGGGTTGAGGGACCTAGATTGACCCCAGCGAATGTGACATCATGAGGAGTAGAGAAACCTCAGGTACGTTCGGGTGCGCATTTGGGACATGCCTACCTATATAACCCTTTATACTGGCCCAAATGTCCGGGTATGTGGAAACATAACGGGCTGACGTTGTAGAGACCACTGACGGCATGGTCCCAGGGCTGTGATATGACGTTGACCGGTGGCGTCATAGCGCGTAGGCGCACTCCGGGAGTAGTAGAGAAAGCGCAGATACAGTCTCATGCAAACTTGAGTCATGCGTACCTATATACCCTTACATGCTAGCCCATTTCATAGGGTTGGGCATGTGGATCATGGAGATGCATGTGACCTCTGGAGTCACTCCATAGAAGGATATTGAGATGAATGACTTCTGTTACGTCATCAGCAGTACAGAAACCGCAGGGTCGCTTGGGTGCGCATTTGGGGCATGCCTACCTATATACCCCTATACACTGGCCAATAGGCGCGGGTATCTGGGGGATAACGGGTTCACGCTATAGAGTACGAATCATGGCCGTGGTGTGACGTTGACGTCATGGCATGCATATGAATTCACAAAGTAGTGGAGAAAGCGCATTTTCGGTTGCGCAATTGGGACATGCCTATTATACTCTTACACACTAGCCCGTAGGATTGTGCATGTGAACCATGGATATACATGTGGACCCTGGAGAGAAAAAGGGCCTTTGATGTGTGGGGATCGCATTGAACGGGAATAAAACACATCATACTCTAGCCTCGAACCACCATTCCACTGCATTTGGCGAAAAAAGGTTCGCTTTTCACAGCATGCGACGACGGTTGATTCGTTCATCGGTTACCAAACGGTGGTTCGGTCTATGTCTGCAGATGCGAAGATAATAAAAGACAAAACCAGATCCAGGAAGATTTTCTGCGGTACGCGAGAGAGTCGGCTCGATTGAGAGGCATGGTATCACTCACTATTATTTGTATATGATCGGGCCATGGAACACGAGTGAGCACACCAGGACCAGCGACGGCTCTCATACCAGACAGTACTGGCCACTCTTACAGTATTTTCCCGTACGCTGTGGAAATGACACCCATACCAGCACGGCTTAAAACGGCTAGATAGATCTATATGTGATAGTTTATACCAGCTGGATCAGGATGGCCGCGTGCTCTAAAAAGCCAGTCTTAAGTGCTGGTAATCGCATGCGGGCGTGGGTTCGATTTCCACTTCGGACTGACAATGCTGGTCACCCTTACAGTACTGACCCCGATGGTCTGGTAATGACTCTCATACCAACACGGCTAAAATGACTCTTTTCAGAGAGACTAACTATGCACAGTTTCTCTTATTATTATACCCTTCCCGTCACCCTCCATACACATACACCAATACGGAGCCATAGGGGTGTGTCCGATGTAAGGGTGCAGGCCACACATAAATGATGTGTGGCTAAGAACGGGCATGGATTCGGATGTTCCGCCGTAAATAAATGTAAATCATTAGCATCAAATTTCTAAATGGGCACACTCATGCCATTATTTCGGAAGACTTGTGAGCTATTCAAATTGAAAAGTAAAGACGTGCAATTCTCCTTAATCCAGCTTCAACTTTTTTGGAAAATTCCATAAAATATATAAAAATGTGACAATGTCTACCCACAACCCAGAGAAAACGTACGAAATGATTTTCTTTTTATGCATGTTAAAGTGTTTCCCGTCCAAAGGACAATTTAAAATGGCGAAAACAAAAACATGGGGTCGACCTACTCGTTTTTTGTAACATTTTTTGAATCATTGTTTGACACATCATGTCAACGGATTCACGATGTCGATCTGGCCAACGCCGTCACTTGCAACGCCATCCTCGCGGACCAGTGCATCAATCGATAGGTTACGAACGATACACTGGCTTGGTTAGTTACCGATAGCAGTTGTGGATATAAATAGCTCGATGGGGTTTCCACTAAACAGAACCAATCAGTGAGCTCGCTGAAGCAGCTCATCTTGTCAATCCGCAGGAAGGTTTGAGTTTTGACTGGTTTGAATTTCATCGCCGGCCAGACTACCTTTGAAGTTAAGCTGAAATCGACATCGGGTGTCAAAGCGAAAACCACAGGCTTCAGATACCGACGCGCTAATTCAAAACAATCGCTGGGGATGAAATGTACGAGATTGTGTAATAGACGCAACGACTGGAGAACTCCATCATCAAAAAGGTCCAGGTAAACCCGCTGCGAGGATTTAGGGATTACCTGGACTTGTGCAGATGTTGCAATGCATGATGGGTGATGATGAAGAGTTGGTCGGAGACTCGAATGTTGGATCTGGGATAGTAATACCGCAGTTTGTCTATCTCATGACGTTGAAGGTGCTCGAAGGTTAGATTGAGTCGAAATACAGTGGCTTGATCGTTTAAGATCACTTCGACGTAGCTGCATTGACGAGCGATGTCGATGGCGCGGTGATCTGGAATCTTGGTGATGAATTGGTGCGATATGCAAGAGGTGAAAAAAATTGACGACGTCTGTCGACTAAAAAGCAACCATATGACTTTACAGGAAAGCATCCCTCAGCACCTAACATTTAGACCCGAGAATACGGTGAATCCTCGGACGTAGCCTTAGTATCTTAGCCGCGCTTTTATTGCATCTGTTCATGTGGAGACTATGAAGTATCTACACGGCCCCTAGCACCGGCTTAAGTGGAATTAGATACGCTAGCTCGGGAGCTGTGATGACAGATCAGCTCAAACAACTCATCTGATGTTAATGGATGAGAACCGTAGACGCCTGATGAAGTGAACGCCTGAAGATGGGGTAACCTAGCAAATGCAAGAATACCCAGGGAAACTAACCTGTAATGGCCGACGTCGTACGGCTTAAAACGCCGTCGGATAGTTGACGCAGGCCAGTAACTGGATGGGCATCGGGAAAGGCCTCGCTGGGTACGTCAACGGGTTCATCCACGAAATGCACGTGATCCTTATCGATAGCGTGGGGTGGCATGGCTGGCTCGGTGACCCCAGATTAATCCAAAGGTTGGATGGCAGGTGAATTAATCTCAGACTGTTCGGTAGTCGAGGGACTGATTGACCTCCAAGGCCTCATGAGCCCCCAAACATGCCTGTTCATGTCATGTTGATGGCGGTTCAGTTGACTGTGGTGTCTGAAAACTCCAAAACAATCATCAAGTGGATGCCAGGCTGCCTCATGGAGTAAACGTAAGGCAGCGTAAATTGCTCAGGCGATAAATATTGATGTATCGCAACAGATCCTACAATTATAGTGAGTGGAAGATGGACGGATGGGGCTTCTCGACGCTGGGGTCAATCTACGTAGGTCCCTCAACCCATATGCGACGGGTAGGCGGTCTTCTGCCTGGATGTTGGCCTCCTTAAGCTCTTCAACCCGTCAACATGCCTGGGGCACGGTGTGTCGTCCATGGACTACTCGTTGGTGCCGATGCAACTGACTTAGTGTTTGAAGCGGTTTCCACATTTCTCCTTTGCTGGTGATCCATGATCTAACCGTTGATGACGGTGTAAATTATCCGGCCGATTAAATGTATCGTACAGATATACGTGGGCTTTTAAGGGGTTTCATGAAGCAACCATGGAGGGAAATGGTTGAGATTCAATTCTCTATAACATATCAGTGCTGTGTCTCAGTTGTGCTCGTTCAGAAAATATATACATATAAGTGATTTGTGTTGAAGATTTTACGACAGTTGGAGGCCGAAAAGCGGAACCATGGTCTATTCCCTGTCGAATATAAGAAACCGTGGGGCGCAAGCTCTGATGAAATGGGCCAGAACATTTGCTTTGTAGTGTAGCTGACGTGGTTTGAACCGGTCCAAACCCGCTTCAATGTGTACTTCATAACCTCTGGAAATTAATCGATTAATTTTCGATACAACCGGTTCAAACTGACTCGAATCCGTTCAAACGCGTTCCAATGTTCGTGCCATGACCCATTGTGTACCATGGTGTGAACATTGGAACATGTTTGAACGGTTCAAACCAGTTTAGACCAGTTTCCTCGTCTTCATATTACCCCTTTTGTGTAGGAATGGAAGGTGGACGGGTGAGCTCCTCGATGCTGAGACCAAGCACTTGGGGCGTTCGATCGACCTCCGTGAGTTGCTACACTCGATATAGCGGATCGACCTCCATGGGCTACAAATCATCCGTTCTCAAATGTGGTGAGATGTGACATGGTGACGGTGCATGGATGTCAATTTGATGGCGGCTCAATTGACTGTGGAGCCTGAAGAATCAACCACAATCCGCGTAATGGATACGTAGGTGCCTCGTGTGGCGCGGTAAATTGACCAGGGGATGAAATGTCTCCCGTACAAGTCGTACAGGTGAGCATCCTGGGGGTTGAAAGAGTGCCTGTTGAAACGAGCCAGAACGCTCCCTCTTATAGCTCTAGCTGGCGTGGTTAGGGTGCGTTTCTCAAGTAAATTATGTGCGGCTGAAAACAGGCATGGGTTCGGTACCTCGGCCATAAATAGTTGTAAAATCTTCACTAAAACCCTGTAAAAGTATATATTTTCGGAATTTCAGGAGACAAGTGAACTATTGAAACTGAAAAGGAAAGACGCGCAATCCTCCTTTAAACCTCCTTTAAAAAATTCATAAAATGTATGAAAATGTGTCAATTTCGACTCACCACCCAGAGAAAACGTACGAAATGATTTTCTTTCAATGCATGTGAAAATGTCCCCCGTCCAATGGGTATTTTAAAAAGGCAAAACAAAAGCAGGGAGTTGACCTACTCGTTTTTTTGTAAATTTTTATCGCCATAAATGAATCATCATTTTCGCTCCCCGAAAAAGTGCAGATTTTGGCCTGCCAAATATTCACTTCCCGAACGGATTAATTATGTAGTGGCGCGTAGGCGAGATCAACCAGCAATTGGTATATGCCCGTTTATAGGAATGATTACGTCCAACAGGAAGGTATTGTAGATATCAGTTAGTTAAGAGGGAAGAAGAATTATCATGCTGTCAAAACCGGGCGACCTTCCTGCCACTTCGTGCGAAACCGTGGCTAGTGTGGAGTACACCCTTAGCACCACCGGTTCAGATCTGTTCCAATGAGAGACCCTGGGTAATTTTAGACAAATGGGCTCGTCAAGTGGGACCGAAGCAGCTACGATCCATACTGGCTTGTAGACAGGTCTATCTGATCGTTTTTACCAGCTGGGTCAGAGTGCTCTAAGGCGCCAGTCTTGAGTGCTCGTCTGCGCTTGCGGGCGTGGGTTCCATTTCTATCAATGACTCCATTTTGCACGGTGATAAATTGTACCTACTAAATTCCGATAAAACACTCAAAACAGGCTGTTTTTATCCATTGAATACGGTAATAACAACTTGAGAGACACGTGCGATCTTTAGTCCAGAATGTGGCTTGTACATTGAAATGGTCTTCGATAAAGTCATACACGAGCAAATACCGATCTTCCTTTTGGAGGTAGGCTTTAAATATCTGGACGATTGTAGGCATGGAGTATGGGTATCCACGGCAACAATGGAATAGACAAATCAGGCAGTAGAAGTAGTCTTCCGTCAACTAACCAGCAAACCAATGTTTGCTGGCTCGATCCATCAGGTCTGTGCAGAGGACGTACGGGGCGTGGTACACACGGTCTAGCGGGAAAATGTGTCAGGCGAACACCCATTGAAAGGGACGTTTCCATGGGTCGTTCTGGAATACGGTTGAGATCTGGTTCGTATTCATGTTAAGCAGAGAACGTTCCGAATTACGTTGTCGAACTCCGTGTAGCAAATTATATTTATACTGTTGGGGAGGGATGTCTCGAAGTGGATTAACAACCGCAACTTGCCTTTCTCCACGAGGTTCAGCTGATGGTCGTTGTCTGAGGTCCAGGTGAGGTCGAAGCAGAACAACTTGTACCCGTCCCAGCAGGCGTCCCGAACGATGTGGGACACGTTGTGGCAAAGGTTTTGCTAAATTTGTATGTGATTGCACTAAGTTCCGATTGAAGCGGACGTCCTAATACCCGTTCACATGCAGGACTACAAAAGTGATGCTTGAATTGTCCCTTGAGTTAGGGATTGTCCGCATATCGCCCGTTGAAACTGACCTTTCCAACGTAGAATATGATCAGCCGCTTGGGGAGAATCCCGGGAATACATTTTCTTGGTTGGTGACCAGATTCTGAGCTGAGACAAAAAAACAAGGTTTGCACACGTCGGATGGGGTATTGAACTGGTTGATTCTCAATGGCTGTGATGTGATGTGAGGCTGGATTCGGGTTCACTGTGCGGACGTATTACCAGGCTGCTTCTTGGATGACGGTCCGCGTTCGGACGTCCCAGGAGATCCACCGGACGACTGTTCGCTGTAAAACACTGCCGTTTATCCAGCCCGCATTGGCATCCGTTTCCAAGTGAGCTGGGATGTCCCAGTAGAACAAGGATCAGTCAAGTGAAACTTTCTGGCTTCTCGGCAATACAACAACAGCATTTCGATGCAAGCACGATAGGAGCACTTGTTGATAGAGGCACTCACGAATTTGCCGCTGGGAATTACATCAACTTGCTGAAAGAGTGAGTGAATCCAGAGTTTCACTGGATCCACCAGGGCATCAATCTTCGTCAGTATTGGTACCTTCTCCATTGATGACCATACAAGTAGGTGTGGCGCTGATCTGTATCATTGGTAAGGTCCAGAAATCAAATTCGCTGTTCGCAGAGGGACTCCTGAGTGGATGAAGGCCAAGATCACAAAATATCCCGGGTCGTCGGTGTTGTACTTCACGTGCGCCTCATTTATGAACGAGAAGAGTTTCGGCATATTGGCCTGGTTAGGACTCTCGTTGATTCGCCATTTTTGCAGGATTTTTGCACGTTGTATCACGTATAAAGGTACCACCAGGCCACATTCCCATCGTCCAGGAATATGTAAGAGTGTGGCAGTTCGTGACGAAGTGGGCTAAGGTGCTTTCTGGTTACATATCGGCTGAGCTAGTAGTAGGTAGTGTGAGGTGAGACATGACGACTGAGTTTTCCCCCGTCAGGCCCTGATAATAATAGGGGTCCCAATCGGCGTCATCCCTGGCGTGTCACGGATGTTAAGTAGCCTGGTTTATAGAATGATGTCACGGCCGTCTGCTGCAGCTGCTGTTGCATCCAGGTCCAACGCTGGAGATTCCCCAACATTTCCTGTGAGACGTGCATATCTTACAACCCTTGTACAAAATCTTGCCATCCTTAAGGAGCAGGGATTTGCGTTGACAGGTCATATCATTAACCAAATCCACCATGTGGGTCCCGAGAACCACTTGGTTCCGGAACAGGATTTCACCTTTATCGACTGAGAACCTGTTAGAATTGTCTTTAACCGCACCAAGAACAAGCCTGGAATGAGGCGTGCAGACTATTCAAGACTTTGTCCAACTGGTATAGGCGGCCGCGAGACGAGTTGTGGTGGCTATGCGACAGAAGGTGGGGTTGGTCCAGTTGCGGGTGTCTTTTATTGTCCCATAAACGTGATGTACCGCTGGAGCGCCTGAGTATACTGAGTATTGTAAAATCTCGCTCATGCCCTCGTCAAGCGTGTTCAGCCATTTCACAGTACGTGGTATCGAATACGGGGATTGCATGGATGGACGTGTCTACCAAGTACAGAGCCTATCAAGAAGGCAGCCAAAGGCGCTAAGATCACACATGAAATCCATCCTTCTGTAACTTCTTTTTCTTCTGCGCTTTTGTAATAGGGTACGGAGATCTGTCTTGTGCCGTAGAAACTTGATGTGTTGCGCTGGAGTCAGTGGAACATTGCCCTTTAAAATGTTGTCCAGAGAGAGCGAAAGAGAGAGTGAGGTCATAAATAACAAGGATGACGCGTAAATTATTTTATTTTCCCCTCCATCACAGCATACCGAGGCTGTGGAGCTGTTCGGTGTATGTTAACATACCGCCCTTGTCTCTCTTGTCAAAACCATTAGGCTTGATTCTTCATCCTTTCGGCATATACACGTATTGGTTCTCTCCGGGAATTCGGGTTCGCAGCCGGAGATGGTCGCGGGTGGCAGATTCAGATCAGTGAGTATATACCCTTGTACTGGGGGGTCGTCGCATGATCAAAGACTACTCATACAAACTGGGTGCGGCCGTGGTGCCTTTGTCTCACCATGTACGTCTGCTGAGAGGTGTCCCTGTCTCTGTTACCGTGTTTTAATAGAACATTCAAAGAACATATATTTTCTGAAAGAGTAGGCTCCTGCTATGGAGCCGAGACTGGTGCAAGCCTTACTGACGAAAATAGGGGGTCGACTAGGTAGTTTTTGAAAATGGCCAAATTCACAGCCACAGCTTAACTGATAAACTATCATGTACTGATTTGAAGCAAATCAACCAGTCACCCGAATGATATTACAAATATTACTAACTTAAAATCCAACAAAAACTGTCATGGGTCAAACCTGGCGAAATATTAATTTCAGATATTTTCGGGAGAGGGGGGACCAAAATCTGGACAAATCCGGAAAAGCTGGGTCAACCGAGCATCACTTTCAGCCACGAGATCATCGACGACGATCATTTTGTCTGGTTCGAAGTCGGTCACCTCGGCAGTCCCTCCACAGAGGTGGCATTGGTCATCGTAATATACGCCGCCTGCCATTCTCGGTGAGACCACACGACCCGGGCGATAGGTGGAGTAATCATGCTGCTGGTGTGTCGAATGAGCTTCTGGATGAACTGAGTCTTGCCTGACCCCGTCGGGCCCGAAATTAGGCAGGTGAAGGTGTGTTGTCGGCGTGATAATTCCATCTCGTAAATCTGGTATGGGCCCACGACACGCTTAGCATGATCCGCCGGTGGTGGGCAGGCTCTACTCCAGTGAGTAGACGTCCGTGGTACGGAGTTCGATCATACCGTGGTAGGCTGGGTCGTCAACGGCTGCGGGAGGATGTGTACCCGGTGGGATCTGATAGTCAGTGTGGGACTGGT
Organism: Hanleya hanleyi; assembly: GCA_036873755.1. Classification (NCBI taxonomy): domain Eukaryota; kingdom Metazoa; phylum Mollusca; class Polyplacophora; order Lepidopleurida; family Hanleyidae; genus Hanleya; species Hanleya hanleyi. The sequence continues at coordinate 22,694 of JAVTVY010007003.1, forward strand.
GGTCGGTCGGCACGTGTTTGTTAGCGTACCGTTTCTCATCTGACCTCACAGGCGGAGAATTTGTTGTCGTAGACGGGTTGAGTAGCGAGATAAGGGTTGCAACGTGGTAGAAGACAACCCATACAACACGATTTGCAGGGTTGCGACAGTGATCGCAGCACCGACTGTGCTTTTGGGGTTCGAAGTGGCAGTGGCACTCACTGTCTGTCCATGTCTGAGAATAGACTGGATTCCGTCTCCCACAGCGAGTCTTTATACCGGTTTCACCTGGTTGACGAGGACCCATAAATTAAATGAACTAAGCCAGTCATGCCACTTCAAGAGGTGATGTGTCTTGCCTCGGTGTCGTTCTGCTGCGGATGTCAAATCGCAAAACGTTCCTTCCAGGGGTTCACCTGTGAGATCTTCCAGTTGTTACACGTGTGTTGACGGGATAGGCGACGTGTGATCGCAAAGTGCCCATCTCTCTACTTGGGAAGGTACGATTTGTCGAACTTGACCTTGACTTGACGGCACTTAGCCATGCTGGAATTTATTTGGACGTGAACGTTGCAGGGGATGGTTGGGTACAAGACGGCTCGGACCTGGGCTTCATTGTGATTGGTGACTTTGATGGGGCCCTCTGGATACTGCGGTGATAGGGCCGGCTGCACCCGTTGAAGAGTTTCAGAAGTACATCGATTACTGGCGTGTAATCTTGACCGTAAAATTTTTGTACATTCGGCCTTTGAAGGTGCGATTTAGCTTTGGAAGGTTAGACGTTAGAAGGGTCTGTTAAGGATTTCTGTCCCTTCATTGTAATTGCATGTGCGTATGTATGTGTGCGCGGTCTTGAAAATCTGCTTGAATGCAGTCTGGATGGATACGACTCAAGCACACATGTATTTCGATAGAATATCGATGCAGGTCACAATATACCAGTTGCCGTATTCGTGTTTAGCAAACGCATTCCTGTCGACCAAATCCTCTGCCAATACCTGTCCATGCTCCCGCCGATGATCCGGTTACGTAAAAATGGCGCTCTACAGCTCAATGTCAACTATAGGTATCTTGGAATTTTTACCGGGCTTGGACTTCAATATACACTGCAGGACTGTACCTTCTCACAGCACTTCATTATGATGACTGACGTGGGACCCAGGCTCTATCCTTTAATTATAACGTGTCGGATATAACTAACTGCCAGTGCGTCTTCCAATGTTGCTTTGACTGCCAATACGTAGGCTGATCGGTCCTTTACAAGCACTTCGTCCACATCTGGCACGGCATGTTCGAAGGCGGGCCATAAGGCCCTAAATATAAGGCCTTATGAAGGGGCCTAAATATAGAGAGCCGAGAAGAATAAATCTGAAGGCCGACCAGAAGATAGTCCTGTCTGCATTGGAACAGTACGTTATGGATTGGTCTATGCGAGAAAAATTTGAACCTTCAGTACTCGCTGATTGGCTGGACCTCAACAAGAGCAAGGTCGTTGAAATAATCCGCCATATTGACAGAAGTACCCTTCCTCAAGCAAAACAAGTACTGAGAAACCTCAATTCGCAAGAAGTTCTAGCAAATCTCCAGAGTAAATTCGTCATAGTCCCAGCAGACAAAGCTCCAAATAATATAATATTCATATGTAAATATTACTTTTACCAGGTGCTGATTAAAGAATTGAGTGTAAATATGTCATCATCAAATACGTCTACTTACTCTCAAACTGCATTTACTCTGAAAAATTTACTTAACAGTCACAAAACGTTTCTCAGAGAAAGAGCCATTTGTTTTCCAACCAATCATAACGACATACCAAAAGTATACTGGACTCCCAAAATGCATAAATCACCATACAAAGCTAGATTCATAGCTGGTTCTAGAAGCTGCACCACCAAGCTTCTTTCAACCCTGTTGACGAGGGCCCTTCAGGAGGTAAAAGCATTTTGGGAACGGTACTGCGCCACTATTTCTAAAAACTCTGGCGTTGAATGCATGTGGATATTGAAAAAACTCAAAATGTCTTACGGAAGAACTTGATGCTAAAGGTTACATACCGTACAGACATGTATCCACATGGGATTTTTCGACACTATAGTACAATCCAGGACCTTATTGACCATCTAAATTCATTAATAGTACTGTGGCGAATTTGGTATCAAGTTGTGACCGACGAAGTTATAGCAACAACAACAACAACGACGGCGACGACGAGATGAGGTCCGAGGGGGCAAAACTAGAGATTTCTGTCTACTTACTTGTGTCTGCCATGAAAATAGAAGTAACGAAGAACCTATCGACAATACTAGTGTGTCACTACGATGTTTGAAGATGCCAAAATGATTTTTCAAAGTTACGAAGACCCTCTCGCCAGAAAATATCGGCTACCATGTTGTTTATTGACAAACGAGTATGTCCGCCAGGAGGTGCATATGTTTTAGCATTGGACGCATATGATTGGCTAACAGAAGCAGGTGGAGGGATTTTGTGGGTTCTAAAAAACAGGGCTAAATATATGGATATGTATCTAGAATCCCACCGGAGGGTATAAATAGCGCATGAAAAGGAGCATTATCATTTCTGCCTGGGACTCGACGTCAGTGAACATCACTGTTAAACAACTCTTCAAGAAACTTACCAACCAGTACCGTACCCACACAACCAGTAGAGGTAAACTACCAAAACTGTCGCACACACATCTGCTGGTCTGGGGGGAATTGTATTAGGTACAACTGAACTGGACTTCTACATCCAATGACTGGTTATTTACTCTGGAGACAAAGGTTGGACAAGGCGATATTGTACTAATTGAGGTACAATCTGACACATTGGAAAGAAGCTGGACCACACTGTACTAATTAAGGTACAGCCCGCAGGAGAAACCAAACCTTGGTCATCAACCAAACCTTGGTCATCAACCAACCATTGGTCACAAACCAAACCTTGGACAACAACCAAACCATTGGTCACCAACCAAACCTTGGTTAACAACCAACCATTGGTCACCAACCAAACCTTGGACAACAACCAAACCATTGGTACCCAACCAAGCCTTGGTTAACAACCAACCGTTGGTCACCAACCAAACCTTGGTTAACAGCCAATCATTGGTCACCAACCAAACCTTGGTCAACAACCAAACCTTGGTCATCAACCAACCCTTGGTCATCAACCAAACATTGGTCATCAATCAACCACTGGTCACCAACCAAACCTTGGTTAACAACCAACCATTGGCCACTAACCAAATCTGGGTTAACAACCAACCATTGGATACCAACCAAACCTTGGTCACCAACCAAGTGCCATCAACCATTGGTCACCGACTAAACCTTGGTCATCAACCAACCATTGGTCACTAACCAACTCTTGGTTAACAACCAACCATTGGATACCGACCAAAACTTGGTCATAAACCAACCATTGGTCACCGACCAAACCTTGGTTATCAACCTACCATTGGTCACCAACCAACCATTGGTCATCAACCAAACCTTGATCAACAATCTATCATTGGTCACCCACCAAACCTTGATCAACAAACAACCATTGGTCACCAACCAACCAAATGTCTTCAACCAACCATTGGACAATCCACATCTGGGGACCACTGCACTGCCATTCTAGTATATAATTAATAACAAAACACCACTTGTATATGAATGAATAAACTTGGTTTTATTATTATCACAATATCAACATGGTAATTGTATTCCGATCGGGTTCTCAGTCATAACGGACCAGACTCGCTCGACCACAGCCATCAGTCTTGACTGGACACATTGACCACCGACCACGCTACAATTGGTGGCAACATAGTGGAATTATGTTGGGAACTGGACCCTACATAACCCAGAGCAGAAATGGCATCTCCCAATAAGGGAGACTACTCTACTAAACCAATTAGAAAAGATTTGCTTGGTGATGAATTATATGATGTTGAAATAGAGCTAAACTTTCCGGCAGCTGATAATCTCAGTAACCCTTCTCTAGAAGTGAGAGATAACCCAACTGTCTCTCCCAGGCAGGACTCATTATCACTGACTGATAAGTCAGTAGATTTACAGGCCCAAAAGGAATCCCTGGAGCACCTCCGTCAAACGGAGAAGGAAGTGGTGAAACAAATCGAGGAATTTGAAAGGTCAAACAGTGTTGTGGACCAGCCCCTGGGCAAATCAACGGAGGTTGATGTTCCGCACGTTTCCCTGGCACATTCGGCTAGCCAAATAAACACGGGAGGGTCACGTCGTGAGATTTATCGGGTAAGCCCTGATGTAAGGGATGGACGGTCCCCATATCCCAGTCATTCAGCTATGTGACTCTCAGCAGGACAGACAACTTATGTTTATCGGGCAACTTGGAGACGACGAAGAACCCCTGCAGGGAAATAACCAACATGCCGCCGATAGATCTGCGATGAGCCAACCAAATATGAGGGGACGGAATTGGCAGGATCAACGATTCGGACATGTTGAAGATGCACCACTTGGTCAAATGTCTCAAAGACTTACCAGGACTGGAAGCACAACAAGGCCAGGTCACAACGGATGTTATGGGGTAAATCCTCATAATCAAGATACCAGGGATAATAACTCTTATGGTAGTTATCAAGCTTCAGGGGGTTTCCAGAGATATCGAAAACCGAAGAACCCGGCAACTTTCGATGGATCGGCGGGCTGGCATGATCACCTTGTACACTTCGAAATGGTAGCTGAAATAAATAGATGGGACAATGCTACCAAGGCATTGGAACAAGCAACACGTTTACGTGGACGAGCGCAAGGTATCCTCAGTGACCTAGAACCTCTTCAACGCAGAAACTATAGGGAACTAGTAGCTGCTCTTACATCAAGATTTGAACCTGAGAACCAATCTGAGATGTTCCATGCACAAATGAAGCATCGTCTGAGGAAGAAGTCTGAACCGCTGACCGAATTAGCCCAGGATATAAAGAAGTTAGTTCGTAAAGCCTACCCAGTAGCCTCAAGTGAAACACGGGAGAAATTAGCCCGAGACGGTTTCATAGATTCCCTGAATGACTCTGAACTAGAGTGGTCCATTTATCAGGGCAACCCAGGAAGTCTTGAAGAAGCAGTTAAGATTGCACTAGAATATGAAGCTTTTTAGAATGCAAGAAAGCGCAAGTCACAGGGAATGACATTGAGAATGCAGCGTGAATCACTGACTGGTGACCAATTTGGATACAAGTGAAGGGAACCGTGGTAATGAACCATTAATGAACAAACTAGCGGAACGACTTGCCAGGATTGAGCCCAGTTTGACAACGGTCGAAACTAAGGGCTACAAATCACGCAGAAGACCTGGAAAATGTCATTTTTGTGGAATCAAGGGACACTGGAAGGTGGAATGCCGGAAGCGAAAGAACAAAAGTTGAGGAACAATGCAGCTGAAAATGACAGCCGTAATGGGCAACCACGTGGTAACCAACTAAGTAAATATTGGGCCCAATACAGAGAAATTTAGTAAGCAAAATCATGATGGTCTTTTCCTACCATCACAGATCAATGGGATAAAAGTGAATTGTCTGATTGATACTGGGTCGTCAATTTCGGTATTGCATCCAAAGAAATATCACGCCATAACAACAGAGAATCGACCTTCAATAGAACCTGGTTGTGGTCACATAAAAATGGCAGATGGTGGACTAGTGAAAAGTTTTGGACAAACTACCGTGACCATTACACTACTTGCAGACATGACAGCACAACAAACGATGCACATTGCTGACATAGACGTTCCTGCAGTACTTGGTTATGATTTCTTGCAGGGACACAACTGTAACCTCAATATGGGTGTTGGTACATTGACAGTAAATGACAGACTCGTGCCCTATGTTTTGGAGAGTCGCTTGCCTTCCATCTTCCGAGTATCTGTAGAAGAAACTGTCATTATTCCACCAAACAGTGAAACAGTGATACCTGGTAACACCCGTGACGATTCCTCGACTATCATGACTGGTGTGGCTGAAGTCAGTGAAACTTTTGTGCAATATAAGGGCATGATGCTGGCCAGAGCTGTTGTAGATCCAAGTACAGGGTGTATTCCCTTAAGAGTGGCAAATTTTTACGACCAACCAAAGACGTTATACAGGGATACACACATAGCCACTTGTCAGCAAATAGAGGGGATAGTTGACTATATTGAAGATAGGGGAATGAAACACGGCAGATTGAACCATCTATCAAATAGTAAGGGAGAAGTACCTGCCCATGTTGGAGATCTATACCAAGCAGCGGTTCAGAACTTAATGTCAAAAGAACGGGACCAAGTTCAGAAAATCTTGTCAGACCACCAGACTGCCTTTGCCAAAGACAAAGATGGCCTTGGTCGAACCAACATCGTCAAACATACAATAAACACTGGTGATGCTTCTCGCATCAGGATGCATCCTAGACGGTTACCACTCTCCAAACCTCAGAATGTTGAGACTGAAGTTTCGTCAATGTTGAAAAAAGGGTATAATAGAGGAATCAACAAGTTCTTGGGCCGCACCAGTTGTTCTAGTGAAGAAGAAAGATGAATCTCTCCGCTTTTGTGTGGACTATAGACTCTTGAATCTGGGAAAACAAAAAGACTCTAGGAGGTACTCTAGATGCACTAAGAGGATCAACATTGTTTTCAACATTGGACCTGAAAAGTGGATATTGGCAAGTTGAGGTCGACCCAAAAGATGTTGAGAAAACTGCCTTCGCCACAACGTGTGGCCTCCATCAATTCACGGTTATGCCTTTTGGTCTGTGCAACGCCCCTGCAACGTTCGAACGCCTAATGGAAGCTGTTCTCTCTGGACTGAACTGGAAAACTTGTCTGCTGTACCTGGACGACATAATTATATTCTCCGACTCATTCGAGAACCATCTAGCTAGGCTGAAGGAAGTCCTGTGTAGGATCGAGGAAGCTGGTTTGAAGTTGCCGCCCAAGAAGTGTCATTTGTTCCGAAAAGAAGTCGAATTCTTACGACACATTGTTTCCAGTTTGGGAATATCCACAGACCCATCCAAAATTAGTGCCGTAAAGCAATGGCCGAGGCCCAAAAGTCTCACAGAAGTGCGAGCTTTCATCAGGACTTGCTCATATTACAGGCGTTACGTTAAGGGTTTTACGGATACAGCTAAACCCTTGCACAAGCTAATGAAGAAGGGGAATTTGCTCAAGTGGACATCAGAGTGTGAAGACGCATTTGAAAGACTGAAAACTGCACTCACAGAGGCACCCACATTGGCTTATCCATCCACGGAGAAATCATTCATTCTAGACACAGATCCTAGCAACGTAGGTATCGGTGCAGTCCTGTCACAGTTGGATGTTGAGGGGAAAGAACGTGTTATCGCTTACTTCAGTAGAACACTCACAAAAGCAGAACGGCAATATTGCATAAACCGAAAAGAACTGTTGGCTGTAGTTGAAACTGTGAAACATTACCACCACTATCTTTATGGCTTGAAGTTCTTGGGTCGTTCTGACCATGGTACACTGAGATGGCTGATGAGGTTTAAAAACCCTGAGGTCAAACAGCTCGTTAGATCGAAACTCTGAACACATACAACTTCCAGTTGGAACACAGGGCTGGCAAACAACACGGGAACGCTGATGGCCTTTCGCGTATTCCATGTGATACTTGTGCCTACTGCACAAGACAAGAACAGAAGGACACCCAGGACATCAACACCACGAGAGTAATGACAAGATCCGCAAAATCACCAAACACTGGTCCGAAGCAGAAGGACTCTAACCGTCATTTGGGTTGGCTGGATGGTAATTCTGTCATGGAAATTAGAAATGCCCAGAACCAAGACACCTCATTATCTCCTGTCATTGCATGGAAAGAGACTGGCTAACGACCAAAATGGCCAAATGTATCAGCAAAAAGTCCAGCAACAAAACCATATTAGAGCCAATGGGACCGCAATGAACTTAGAGATGGCATCCTCTACCGGCAATGGTTCGGAGATGGGGGACAATCCCCCTGGCAACTTATTGTCCCCAGACCTTGGCGAAATGACATTCTCAAAGCCATGCACAGAGACTGTGGTTCAGGACATCTTGGAATAAACAGAACTGTTGCTCGGATGCATGGTCGATTCTACTGGGTGGGTTACCAACAAGATGTAGCAGAGTGGATAAGAAAATGTGAGGAATGCCAAGCAGATAGAGCTCCAGCAAAGAAGTTCATCGCATCTATGAATCAGTACCTGGCAGGAGGACCACTTGAGAGGATTGCTCTTGACATTTTAGGCCCTTTACCAGAGACTAGACGAGGGAATAAATATATTCTCGTACTATCTGATTACTTCACACGATGGACAGAGTCATTCCCAATGCCTGACATGGAAGCAGAAACCATTACTAAGATTGTGATGGATGAATTCTTCTGTCGATTTGGTCTACCCTCTGAGATTCATTCTGACCAGGGCACTCAGTTTGAATCTAAATTGTTCCAGGGACTCTGTGACAAACAGGAAATTGCCAAAACGAGGACGACATCATATCATCCACAGGACTGGTGGAACGCTTCAACAGGACTCTGGAGGAAATGCTCAGAAAAGTTGCTGCAACCGACCAACGGAACTGGGATGAGACATTACCCATGTTGATGTTAGCCGACAGATCCTCACGACATGAGAGTACAGGTTTTTCCCCTTGTTTGATGATGTTTGGCAGAGAAATTACATTGCCAGTAGATCTCAAATTCGGTCCGCGACCCGAGGCAGAACAAAAATTGAGTGACGTGGACTATGTGCAGGAAACACGGGAGAAGCTGTGGAAAATCCATGAAATATCCCGCAAAAATATGCAAGCAGCCAGCGATCGTCAGAAACGAGTTTATAACCGGAGAGCAAACCAGAATGTGTACAAAACTGGGGAAGCAGTATGGCTGCATGACAACCGTCGAAGAAAGGGGATTTCTCCGAAGTTACAGAAACCCTGGATCGGGCCGTTCCTGGTGATTAAACAACTATCGGACTTAGTGTACCGAATACAGAAGGGCCCTGCTGCTAAATCTAAAGTAGTGCCCCACAACCGACTGAAACTATATTATGGATCGACGCAAGATCGACGAAAGACACAAAAGAAAACGTAAACCACTCAGACCAGTGTGGGCTGTTTATGGTTGAGAACTATCCCTTGCGCTCTAAAAAAATATATATATGATCAGACATTAAAAGTACTTACCTGTTTACTCAAAAGTTCTTTCACCGTGTTTTCAACAGATGCCTTCCGATGCGAGGTTCCGGTGCTCACTTTGCCCCCGGGTATTCCAAGTCAGACATCGACTCCAACGACATCGAAAAGATGTCCATGGGCCCATTGCCCACTGTAGTGAGTGCGATTTTGATGTACCGGCTTCCAGAATGTACCTCCTCAAACAACATGACGAGAGAAGGCATCCAATGTGTGAGGAGGAGAAGAGACGGAGGCGAGAATACTCACCGCACTCTCCCTGCAAACAGGATCACCAGTCAGGTAGCCGAGAGCGAGACCCCAAACCATCATCCAGCAAACACGTATCCACCAAGCAACCATCCAGCAAACACGTATCCACCAAGCAACCATCCAGCAAACCAACCAGCAAACCAACAAAACATGGAAACAAAGATGCACCAAAACCAAAATCTGTGATATACAAATCTACACCTCTGGCTAAGGGATATAAGATCCCGAGGAGGGGTCACCCAAGAAATCACTAGCTCAGCAGGAATTGCCAGCTACAAAGCTACTCCCCTCAGCAACAGTCACACAGGAGGATCAGCTGCAGAAGGCGCCACCCACACCTCCAGCCAGGAAGGATCCCAGTGTTGTCACCCTGTCACCACAACCAGATTTTGGATTTCCGATGCGATGTAAGACTCTCTGTTCAGGTCTTGAGAAAGAAGCCGAGGGCGAGACGGATATTATCATCAACATCATCGTCGTCCTCCTCATCATCATCAAGCTCCACCTCTAAGTCCTCACACACAAAGTCGCTGATGCAATCGCCCTCCAAGTCACCTAGGCATTCTCCATCCCAGTCACCCACGAAAGAGATGGAAGAGGGGAACTCACTGATACCATCAAGGGAGGACCACTGCATCAGCCTGTTGGCAAGTCCGGAGGGGAGAGCTCCATGCCCAACACCATCGCAAGAGGAAACCAATGCCACCCGGCCCAATGCCTCTTCCCCCGTACCACCATTGGTAACTGTTTCCCCTGAAAGGGAGTACAACATCCGACCTCTATCACTTGAAGGGATGAATAAAGCCAGCTACGAATATCTGCATACTGACCCCCGGATATTCTTCTTGGGTGCACCAAGCCTGCATACAGACTCCTTCCCGGTTTACCACCTCAGAGCGGCGAGACGCGAAGCCATGGACACCTCCCGCGGAACATCCAGGCATATTGAACACATGCCTCCAGGCATAGGTGCCACCATGCGAACCGAGCGGGCTATGTTACCGGACGGCACTGTGTACCTTCTGAGCTCGACCTGGGTACAAGATCCACAGTCCAGGATGATGAGGGGAACAGGGACCCAAACTGACTGATTTGAACTGTAAAGAAAAAAAACCTTAATGTTGATTTATTGAGTTGTGCCAAAGTATTGATGTTAATTGAATTATGGACTTGAATTCTCTTGAAGTTATAGACCATCCAACAGTATTTGATGCTGTCAACTAGTTTTATTGAGCATTTTGTATGCTACAGGATATCGTTGGTATTAAACCACTGAAATTTAATCCATGTGTTGGCTATCACTATGTTCGGAACGTACATGTTTAAATGGGTGGGGGTAGTGTAGCGAATTTGCTATCAAGTTGTGACCGACGAAGTTACAGCAACAACAACAACAACAACAGCGACGACGACGACGAGATGAGGTCTGAGGGCGCAAAACTAGATATTTCTGTCTACTTACTTGTGTCTGCCATGAACATAGAAGTAACGAAGGACCTATCGGCAATACTAGTGTGTCACTACGATGTTTGAAGATGCCAAAATGATTTTTCAAAGTTACGAAGACCCTCTCGCCAGAAAATATCGGCTACCATGTTGTTTATTGACAACGAGTATGTCCGCATATGATTGGCTAACAAAAGCAGGTGGAGAGATTTGATTGGTTCTAAAAACGGGGCTAAATATATGGATATATATCTAGAATCCCACCGGAGGGTATAAATAGCGCTTGGAAAGGAGCATTCTCAATTCTGCCGGGGACTCGACGTCAGTGAACATCACTGTTAAACAACTCTTCAAGAAACTTACCAGCCAGTACCGTACCCACATAACCAGTAGAGCTAAATTACCAAAACTGCCGCACACACATCTGTTGGTCTGGGGGGAATTGTATTAGGTACAATTGAACTGGACTTCTACATCCAATGACTTGTTATTTACTCTGGATGGACAAGGCAATCAATTCAAATCCCGTTCCTTCTCATTCAACAAACGCTATATAGACGATCTTCTCGCTGTGGATAATCGCTATATAAATGACCCAGTAAAGGGTATATATCCACCTTCACTGGATTTGAAGGAAACTACAGATAGTCCTATTTAGACCTATATCTCTATGAAAATGAAGCGGGCCTTCTCTCTCGTCGACTTTATGACAAAAGAGATGATTACAATTTCGACATCGTAAATTATCCCTTTCTGGACAGTAATATTCCAGTGGAACCTGCATATGACGTATACATAACTCGCCTAGTAGCATTTGCTAGATCCTGTGTTAAATGTGACGATTTTAATCAACGTCACGAAACATTCTTGCAGAAACTTATAAAACAGGACTATACCACCAAGCGCCACCACTCAAAGTTTCTCAAATTTGGCGATACATATCGCATGCTGATAGCAAAATACGAGCGTAGCGTGCAAGATCTATGGCGTTACGTTTCGCAACTTGTGTCTAATTCCGCTTAGCCCGTGGCTAGGGGCCGTATGAACCCATGTACCTCAAGATCCTCATGGTGCTCAAATGAACAGTCACAATCAAGCGTGACTGAGATACATCAATCTCTATATGACGAATTTACAACGAATATTATGGATTAAGAATACTGATCAGCGGTACGGATTTGATATTTTTGGAACATCATGATGTCTTGCCGGCATCCTTGAAAACTGTTGACCGCTTCTCTCTTGCAAGAAACTAGCCTACGTTTATGTATAATATGATTGTCTTTTTGAAATACTGTTATATGGTATATGGAATAGGTCTTTGGATTATGGACGCGGATATTCTTTAATGGACGATGGCTGAATTATGATTGACGGACCAGACGCTTGTAATAGATCAGGATGGAGGATGGATACATCGTGGATTCATTAATAAGAGTCAGTTGAGCAATGAAAGGAGCTGCGACGGATGTACACATCGTGACACACATGGATAGGTCGCGGTCGAGTTCGCCACTGAACACCCCTTTGAAGTTGGTCCAACCACTACGGGATAGACGAATGACAGTCGGTTGGGGTTGTGTCGAATAACTAGCGCACACATTCCCGATGTTTTCGATGATAACGACTCAATGATCATAGACGTAAAGGAGAGAGAGAGAATTAAGGTTTAACGTCGCGTTCAGCAATATTTCAGCTATACAGCGACTACACGGGAAGACCTCACGGGAAAAATTCAGAAAAGCAGGTACAAAGATGCTATATACGTCATCATGAGGGGGCCTGAAGTAGAGCTGCATCAATGCTCCTGGTACTCACAAATCACGCGTGACCCGATCGTGGACATAGACGCGTACACTGCGGTCTGCGCCCATACTCTCCGTGTTGAGGGCGTTCCGATGATGTTATCTTAAGCCTACGCCAAGTGCGCTCCAAAGAATCCACAAATCTGAACCGCTGATGGCCCCTATATCGTCCAAACACTCCCGTGCATGCACATACGAAGTTGCTCATCCTCTAATACTCCCAGAGTGTGCATGCGACCATGCTGTCATACGCTACATCGTGGACCCGTTATCCCCAACATTCCTCTACGGGCTTATGTATAGGGGTGTATTGGTAGGCATGTTCCAAGTGCGCACCCGAAGAAGCGCTTTCTCTTCTACTCTTTGAGTGCGCATGTGTACGGTACCATGACGTCACCGCCCAACGGGACACTACGGCCATGAGACCATGCCAGTCGTACTCTAGAACGTGATTCTGTTATCCCGCCCCAGTGAATGGGGTTATATATGTAGGCATGTCCTAAATGCATCCGCGAGCGTACCTGCGCTTTCTACGCTACTGATGACGTACCAAATTACGTCACTGTCACATGATTTCTGCACTCCATGTGTCCCAATGCACTTCCTGAACCCTAAGGTTCACCCGAACATCCCAGATTCAGTGGTCCAAGGTCACGCCTCCAGCGTAAATTCCCGCGCATTGTGGGTGAGGGTGATGACGTCACTTGCGGAGTCACGCGGAGGTGACGTAACATCCGGGTCAAGGCCACTTCCGGGTCAAAAGTCACATCTGAGTCAAGTCACTTCCGGGTCAAAGGTCAATTCCGGGTCAACGGTCATTTTCTGTCATGTGACGGCCCAGCAAGAGTTATCTGCCTCTAAATAAGGCCGCACGCTTCAGTTACTTCACTGTTAAACCTAATGGCAACCCACGCATAGACATTTGCAGTATGGCATGTGGCACCTTGTTTTTGATCGAGATGGACCAATATTGGTCCAATTGGATCGTGTGAGGTGTCATAGTGAAGCACTCGCGAGAAGTAGCGTCCGACTGGACTGGTGTGGAGTGAAAGTAGGGCTATGGTGCGCATGTACAGGCCGGGAATTGTGGGAAAAGGGCACTTGGGTGGACGTCTTGGGATCGAGGTGGGCCAATACTGGATGGTGTGGGGTATCCATGTGAAGCGCTTCTCCGGGCCGATCAAGTCATGGGTGGGTGCATGTAAAACTTTCCATGGAAAAAATCTGGAAATACGAACTTTACCCCTAATATATGGAAAACCCCCATCAACTAGGTCTAGATGGGCTAATATCGGTCCCCAGCGTATCGTGGCCTGCCGAGAGGTGACAGGTAGTGGGTGCATGTAAAAATTATCACAGAAAAAAGCGTAACGCAGACTTTACAACTGGTAAATCGAGTCGTTTCTCAATTTCGAAGAAAACACCCAAATCAAGTAATCTAGTTGCCCCTCAGTACTAGAGAAAGCAGATTTGCCCTGTAACGCCTTAACGCCCTAGCATAACAGCTGTTTTTTTCCTTTTTGCGAGACATTTTACCATGCTATTATATAATACTTACGTGTCGACATGGTGTATGTATCAATCCATTCACACCATGGAATAAATCAGGTTGAGACTTAGTGGTCCTCGATGACGTCATCGCTCTATGCCGAGACATGGTACGGGTGTTTTGCTGGGAAAAACCCGGTTTTGTAGGTCATCATTCTATATGTCACGGTAAATTTTTCGAGTCAATTTTCTTCCCTGTTCTATTTATAGATCATGTCGGATAGAGCCAGACTGGGGGTGAAACACGTCTACGCACTGAGGTGTAGTAGAGAAAAGTCACTTTCGGAGGTGCTGACTATGCCCCAGTCACTTCAAGGTTATTTGCAAATGGGCAACGCGTTCCTTTGCGCCTTCGAAACTCCCCTTTCTCTACTACTCCCGAGCGAGTAGGCGCATATCACTCCCAGTCTGACTGTACTGGGCTTCCTTTCTCTACTATTCCCGAGTGCGCAGGCGTATATCACTCTGCTGTACTGGGCAAGAGAGAGTATTACAGATGCAACATCAAATGGTGGCTTCTGATTGGACAGGAGCAGCCGTCGATGCGTCTGTTAGGGAGTTAAGATAGGCGTTAAGGCATTGCGTGGGCATTCCCCTTTGCTGCATGTATTCCTATGCAAATAACCTTGAAGTGCCTGGTGCATAGTCAACACCTCCGAAAGTGCCCTTTCTCTACTACACCTCAGTGCGTATAAGCGTTTCACCCCCAGTCTGGTTCTACCGGACATGATCTATAAATCGAACACGGATTTTCCCAGGAAATTCCCCGAAACATTTATTCTGACATATAGAGCGGTGACCTACAAAACAGATTTATCCACAGCGAAACCCCCGTCTCGGCGTAGAGCGATGACGTCATCGGGCACCACCACGTCTCAACATGTTTTTTTTCCATGGTGTGAATGGATTGATACATACAACTTGTTGACACATTACATAATAGCATGGTCTCGCAAAAAGTAAAAAAAAACTTATGTTAGGGAGTTGGGATAAGGTGTTAAGATATGACGTTAAGGCGTTAAGATAGGGCGCTAAGGCGTTAAGATAGGGCGTTAAGGCGTTACTGTAAAACTCTCCACAAAGGTCATAGGGCAAATATACCCGGTTTCTGCTTTCTCTACTACTAAGGGGTAACTGGATTACTTCCCTTGATTTGGGTCGGGTTTTTTCGAAACTGAGAGACTACACAACCTCAACAACATTCCCATCTCGAAGACTCACCAGGTTAAAGTCCGTGTTACGCGTTTTTCTGTGAAATTTTTTACATGCACCCGCTATCTCTCACTTCTCGGCAGACCACGATACGCTGGGGACCGATATTAGTCCATCTAGACTTAGTTGATGAGGGTTTTCCATATTTTAGGGCAAAAGTCCGCGTTTCTGGATTTTTTCCGGGGAAAGTTTTACATGCACCCACCGCTGCAGGAGTGTTTCACATACGATCCAGTGTGCCCACTATTGGCCCACCTCAACCCCAAAACGTCCACCCAAGTGTCCTTTTCCCACAATTCTCTGTCTGTCCATGCGCACCATAACCATACTTTCACCCCACACCAGTCCAGTCGGACGCTACTTCACGAGTGCTTCACTTCTGACACCCCATACGATCCATGGATGGTCCACCTCAACCCCAAAACGTTCATTCAAGTGCCCTTTTCCCACAATTCCGTCTGCGCAAGCGTAAGACAGAAAAAAACAAGGTGCCACACCCCATATGTCCATGCGTGGGTTGACCATTAGGTTTAACCTAGCTGAAGCGGTCTTATTTAGGGACAGATAACTCTTGCTGGGCAGTCACGTGACCGAAAATGACCTTTGACCCGGATGTGACGTCACCGAAAGTGACGTCACACCCGTTGGACTCCACAAATGACATCATCACCTTCACCCTCAATGCGCAGGAATTTACCCTTTATATACTACTCCTCTGCCACCACACGACGCCAACGCACAACAAAAGAAATCTGTATTTTACTACTTCTAGATGCTGAATTGCATTGGAAGACATTTTTAGAAGGAGAGAGACACAGCTGAACGGGAACAGAACGGAAAGACATTTCCGAAGGTGGAGAAACTTAAATGGAAGACATTTGGGAAGTTGACTTAAAAGTAACATTAATATTCCACGTATAATACTATCGTAGTTTCCTCGGCCACAGGAAAGTCTCCCAGTTTAGTTTTCCAGCTTCTGAAATATCTTCCAATTCAGTGTATTCAACGTCAAAAAAATGTATCCCAATTCCGTTCCCTCTGTTACTAAAAATTCTCCCAGTATAGTTCCCTCAGCCTTCACTTAGGACGTATACCAGCTTAGTTTCCCCATTCCATTTCAGTTTCCTCAGCTTCTAAAATGTATTTCAGTTCTGTTTCCCCATTCCAGTTCAGTTTCCTCAGCTTCTAAAATGCCTTCCAATTGAGCTTCCCCATTCCAGTTCAGTTTCCTCCGGTTCTAAAATGCCTTCCAGTTCAGTTTCTCCATTCCAGTTCAGTTTCCTCAGCTTCTAAAATGTGTTCCATTGGTTTCTCCAGTTCCTGAAATGTGTTCCAGTTGTTTTTCCAGCTTCTGAAATGTCTTCCAGTTGTTTCACCTGAGCTTCTGAAATGTCTTCTGGTGGTTTCTCTAGCTTCTAAAATGTATTCCAGTAGTTTCTCCAGCTCTGAAATGTCTACCAGTAATATATCCTGATTCTGAAATGTCTTCAGTTTTTTTCTACAGCTTCTGAAATGTATTGCAGTGGTTTCTCCAGCTTTTGAAATGTCTTCCAGTAGATTCACCAGCTTCTGAAATGTCTACCAGTAGAATATCCTGATTCTGAAATGTCTTCAGTTTTTTCTCCAGCTTCTGAAATGTATTTGAGTGGTTTCTCCAGCTTCTAAGTGTCTTACAGTGGTTTCTCTCGCTTCTGAAATGTCTTCCAGTAGCTTCCCGGGCAGGTTCTGAAATGTCTTCCAGCAGTTTCTCCAGCTTCTGAAATGTATTCGAGTGGTTTCTCCAGCTTCTAAGTGTCTTACAGTGGTTTCTCCCGCTTCAGAAATGTCTTCCAGTAGCTTCTCCAGGTTCTGAAATGTCTTCCAGCAGTTTCTCCAGCTTCTGAAATGTCTTCCAATGGTTTCTCCACCTCCCGAAATGACTTCCAGTAATTTTTCCAGCTTCTGAAATATATTTCAGTTCAGTTTCCTCAGCTTCTGAATTGTGTTCGAACTTACAGTTCAGTTTTCTCAACTTCTAAAATGTGTTTCTTTCAGTTTTTTCAGCTTCTACCAGTTCAGCTTCCTCAGCTTCTAAAAAGTCTCCCCATTTATTCTTCTAGATTTTCCATTTAGTTCCCTCATCAGAATGCATGTATTCCAGTTTAGTTTCCAGGGCAGCAGGGACAACCTAGATTCGAATAACCACCCAAAATGATGCAACGAATGATGTTTATCTCGAAGATAGTCCGAGCAGACTTTGCCTGAATAAATAATCTGTATAGACTATTCAATTTCTGTAGGATAACAACAACATTTAGTACCAGCCAGAACTCAATAAAACTTCTAAAAGATCGTAAATTCCATTGTCTGTTGAATTTATTGGTGACTAGTCACTTTTATATTGGTATTACCAATGTATCAATACAGTAATGCTTCAGTGAATATAATGG
>JAVTVY010007004.1:0-40833 GCA_036873755.1 Hanleya hanleyi
TCAGTACTGATTGGATACCGTACAGTACAACAAGAAATCAGAATGAATAGTACTGCATGGTAGCCGAACAGTGACCAACCTGTTACTGTGCAGTACTGGTCAGTTACCTCTTGGAATCAGGCTGTTGCTGACTGGCATGTACTGCTCAGTTGAGTGCAGTGCAGTTCTGAGCTGTGATTACCACACAAGAACTGTTCAGTCACAGCTCAGTACTTACATGTATGGTGGACCTTTCCGTACAGTACTGTTCAGTATTGTACAGTTCAGTACATGTCTGTGAAAAATTGCCTGTATACATGTACACTAATCTCTCTGATAATTCAATCCTCTTATCAAAATACAATCACCCGCAAATTGGGAACAAAATTCAATCAGTCATTTAAATAAATTTGAACATCCTCTAAAATCATTGAAATAAGGGAGCTTCTTGAAATTAGAGCATACTAGGAACTGGCATAAGGCATTCCAAATGGTGTGCCGAGTTGGAACTCTAAAGCCCGGCGCACACGAGAGATATCAGCTGAGCTACATGTAACAGCCTCAATTGCCTGTAAGCTCAGGGGCTAGCTTTCGTGTGGTTTCAGCGCCAACAGTGAGCAAATGTTTGACGAAATTGATTTCAGTTCCCGCATAACGTCTTTTTCAAGACCATTTTGAAGAGTCGTGCGTAAGAATCACGTGAAAAGAAGATACAATTCATTGGCCGGTCCAATGAGACTGCGGAGCTGTTGGCTTGCGTTCGCCGCACACGCTGAGGATTTGGCCTCGCGAGGCGAAATTATCAAACAACTTTGATATTTTTCTCCCGGCCTCGCAAGGCCAAAAACTGCCCGCACACGAGAGCTAGCCCCTGAGCTGACAGGCAATTGAGGCCGTCAGCTCAGTTGATAGCTCTCGTGTGCGCCAGGCTTTAGGAACTCCCTGGCATTCCTTTTCGGACTCGCCAAAGAAAGGATGGCATGTGGCTTGCCATACAATAGCACAAAGGGAAAGCCTGGGAATGGCATGTGCCATTCCAATTGGATCTCTTACCCACACATAGAGTATCCCATTTGGATAACCGGCATATGCCATTCCTTTCAAGGAACTCATGCCCTAATTTCAAGAGGCTCCCTAATGAAGAAATAATGGGTTATATATACATGATTTTAAACCATGTTTTCAACTTCCTAAATTATTAGAAGTATATTTCAGGATAATATGGGTTGTTGAATTATAGGACTTGGTAACAAATTGAAAGTCTGGGTGTGAAAAAATAAGACAGTTGACAGAAGCTTGGCATTGATATGAACAGTCTACAGTTTTAAGAAAACAGAGAGCCTTTTCGAGACAAACTTGAAAATCAACAATAAAATCAATCCATTTGACATTTAAGAAAATATTGGAGATAGGAAGTTGTCGAAAATATAGGAAATATAGAAGCCCCAAGACTGCACATGTCCATCATAGAGTCTATAGTTCTGATATTATACCAAGGGCTAGAAAAAAAACCCCCACAGCTAATAACGAATCCTATTTAGTAGGACATTTGGGGGGGCGACGCGTGATCAAACTTTTGCAGTGGCTAATACACCAATGAAGGCACAAAGCTTATTATCCACTGTTTGCAGGGTACCATATTTCTGTCACAGCTCTAATTTGTTCCATATGGAGAAAATGTTAGAACTGCAGAATTAGATATGGTAAACATGCTTTATATAACATGTGAGTTTCTCTCATGATTCAATCATAAAAACATTATGTATTACATGTATCTGACAGATTTCTACTGGAATGCTCTTTTATGGTGAATGACTGAACTTTGTTGCCTGGAGGTTAACCAAACTTGACATAAGGGGACCCAAATGGGTTACCTAAAACCCTTGTTTCTGAATGTGTGCAACCCGTACAGTTATCTTGAAAATAGTTGTGGTTACTGAAATGGCTTACCATGGAAAATATTACATAACGCACCTGGATTAATTCATAAAATTGATATCACTATGTTTCATGAACAATAGAGCAAAACTACTATTATTCTAGTGTGAGAGTTCACAGACTAGCGCGCTTTGCACAGATTGGACAGAGAGACTGGGTAGATAAGCCGGTGTGGCGTAAAAGCCAGGTCGTTTAATCTGTGTGATACAGTGAGTGAGTGAGTGAGTGAATAGGGTTTAACGTCGCTTTCAACATTTTTTCAGCTATATCACGACGGGGAAGGGAAGGGAGGGGAGGGGGAGAGGCAGGGGAACCTACTTGTAACAGAGCAGATCTAATGCTGCCATTTTATAGTGCTGTCCCACTGAAATATCATGCCGTAGGCAGACATGACACTCCACTCAGTCACATTATACTGACACCGAGCGAACCAGTCCTTGTTCTATCCTCTTAATGCTGAGCGTAAGCGAGGGAGCAACAAGTTCCATTTTTCAAGTCTTAGGTATGACCCGGCCTGGGATCGAACCCAGTACCTACCGCTTACGAGGCCGTATGTATTTGGCTTACTGGCTACAGAGCATATATTACAGCAAAGGCACACAGCATACGGGTATGGTCTGCAATGTAGGCAGGGCATGATTTCAGGCACTTTTAGAACCCGTTATATAACTGGTTTGGATGCCATGCATTTGGATGTCCAACTGGGCAAATCGACGAAAGAAAAAAATATAACAGATTTTTTTTTTACAAATTTCTTTTCTGAACAAGCTGAAATGAATAGTAATGGCAGTAAATGTTGCACGGGTTTTAGCAGTCTCACACCGCTGACTTTTTATATGCTCGCCGCCCAAAAGGCAGATGTATTATGTGATGGTGGTTTCTGTCCATCCATGCATCCGACTGTCGAGGTCAGAGGTCAATGGCCTAAGAAACAGGAAAACACTGAAAATTTCATGTCCTGTCTATATCCGTGACTGTTTTCTTTCCACAGTTGCAATTTTTTGTGAGTGAATAAACTAGGTGGAGACATACCAAAATTGAGCTTGAGGTCAAAGGTCACTGTGGCCTAAAAATCAGGAAATCATTGACAGTTTTTTCATAGATCTAGAATTCCAATTTTTGGTGAGTGGATACCTTAGGAAGGGGGACGATGTGTGTCGCATATCAAATGTAGGTCAATGTCAGAAGTCAAGGTCAGTGTGGCCTAAAACTCGTGAAATTATTGAATTTTTGTGACTGGATTCAGTAGAGGGAAAATCTGTTTCTCATAACAAAAATTAGGTCAAGATCAAAGGTCACTGCGACCACAAAATCATTTAAAATATTTTTTTTTGTCAGTAGATACATTGGGGGATATGATGTGTCACGTACCAAACTGTAGGTCAAGGTCAAAGGTCATTGTGACCTCAAAATCTAGAAATCATCAAATATAGGTGTAATTGAACCCCTCATTCACTATGAAATAATGACTTGCCAGGCTCCGTGTCGTGTAGGGTACTGCGAAACATTAACATCTTGAAATAATAATGTCTAGAACAGTATACTGACTTGAAGGGGAACTTGTCCACCATTACACTGACGAATGCTCGCCAGTTTTTGCTCTGTGGAGCCGTATCCAACGTGTCACGGATTTCATTCTCGATATTTGCAGGCAGCTGTTTGATATTCCACTGAGAATTCGGCAGCCATCTATCTCCCTTGTTCTCCCTCTCTGGTTTCGCCCCACGGGCGAGACGGGACAGTGACATTATTGCTGTTATCGTCTCGAGACTCAATCACACGCTAGAAAATATTATGATGTGGAATCTGAAAGAAGAAATAAATCCACACTGAAAACAGATACTTATAGTTCTACTTTGCAAGGTGATTCAGTGGGTGATCTAGAAGTTTGATCCCCCCACCCCCCCCCAAAAATAAAAAATAAAAAGGGAATTATCTATCCTGAAGTCTTCTTCTTGAAGTCGATTGTTTGAATCGTGTAAGTTGGTGTAAATTACACACCAGTAACTTACAACTTGGACGAGATGTGCCACAAAATGTTTGAGCATACGTATTCTCTTGCAATCTTTACCCGAGAGATTACCATTACATATGTCAGCGTATGCATGTACAGACCCTTAAAGGGTTGAATTCAAAATGGCAGCCATGCATGTTTTCTAGTATTGTACAAGTTACAATTCTGTTATTTCTCCATGATATTTATCACGATAAAAACTGATCTTTGAGTCTTTACCTACCAACTGGCACTTACTGCTGGTCCTAGGCCTATCCAAACAGAGATAATATCCAAATTCTGTGATCTTATATATAACAGAGAAGTCGAGTTTCACCATAATGGTGCAATTCATATATTCCCATGTACAGGTAAATTAATTAAGTAAACACCAGGATATAAATACTACATGTGTAAGCATTTATTTATTGTTTGGCAAAATAGTCAAAAATACATAATAAAATGCAGAAAATGCAAGAAAAAATAACAGGAACTTAAAAACATTACAAATCACCAGGACATATTTTTAAAGTTATACGACATAAGATTTGCATGTAAAATGCTGACACGAAAAACGGACACCATAGACACGACATATTATACCTCTTTCAATCACATGATAAATTGTGCATTCATCCATCTGTATGACACGTGATCACTTATCCAACAATCCAGCATCGCTTATGTAACACAAAACTAATTAAATTGTCAATGCACAGTACATGTGCCGCAAGGCATGAGTGCTATATGTAACTCGATGTACACCAAATTAAAACTTGCTCTTCCAACTGTGCCAGTCTAGAGACCTCGCACTGGCAATTATGTCGATGTCACGTTACATGAGGGAGGTGACAAGCTAATTGAATTGTACAACGGTCTCCATCAGCCATTTACTTGTCATGGATATTGGGGGCCTGCATTGCGTCTGGGATAAAAGTGGGATTTTATTGTTATGGATGTAGGGGACCTACGTCATCCGGTTTCTGGACAATATTCGTAATCCCAGAAGTACCACATATTACCGCATATTCATGCCTGATGGGAGATTGAAGCCAGCAATGCCAGGGTATTTTTCTGAATGCGCGTTCAACAGTTCAAGAAATTTCACAATAAATGTTGTCAGAATAATTTGAGCATTTTAGCGCAAGAAACCTTCCAGAGATGGCGGAGTTGCTGGCTCTCATGAAAAAATGCATGAGCGTGAACCTGCCCTTCAATTTCGCGCCTGGCATGAATAAGCGTTACTTCTGGGATTATGATGTGGCTTATTTAAAGAAAAGTTAGCTTATAGTTAGCCATTGCAGCTTCCTCAAAGTAATAAGTATACAGATATACATACCCCCGGCATTGTTATAATGATGGGCTATATTGCAATTGTTGAAATAACAGGGATCGAAATATCACCTGCCTACCTGCCGCCGGCAAGTGATTTTGCCATGTGACAAGTCAAAATAAAAACTACCTGCCGCACGTGGCAAGTAAACTCACTAGGTTTAGTCAGATCTTCACTCTATAGTTTATTTTCCATATCTTTCAACACTATTTCTCAGTTTGTAAACCTAGGTTGTTTTGCGACTTCACGTTTACAAATATAGAATGCGGCTGTACAAGCGATCGCCTACATTTAATCAACGTACAGAAAACGAGACAGAATAAGTGCACTTCCACCAAATTATCTCCCTTGATTTTACTGCGCAGCTGATTCTTATCACAAAGAGGCTAGCTTGCTTGTCACCCGCTACATGTAGGTGTCGCTGAAAGCATTTCCTTTCCATAGCGGCTTGGTTGGCAACATGAAGCGATATTTGTTGAAACGTCCACATGATTTGGGCAATCATACGCGTAATTACAGCGGCGAGAGAGCAGCAAACACCTACTGGTTCGAGTGTGGATGCTGGCACTGACTCTAAGAAAAAGCGGATTTACAAATTTACAAGGACAATTGACCGTGGCTTTGTTATACTGATCATCGGATGTATTAGTTACTGCACTGAATTCAACAGAAGAAAGAATAAATGCCAACGTTGATTTATTTTGTGTACAAGTAAAATTTGAGTGAGGGCAAGTAAAATTAATTTTCACCTGCCACATGTGGCAAGTAAGTTTTTCAAAACATTTCAACCCCTGTTAAATGCATCAAGAGGAATGTCATTTTGCTCAATCGCCCACATCCCCTTTAAGGGCAGTGAGTCATACAAAAATTGGCCCGTCAAACTTTTCCAGCCATACCAGAATCAATTCAGGCCATATAAGTTTGAAACTAGAGGTTCTGCTTTGACCCTTGAGTTGCCGCTCCGGCATGAAGCCTAGCTATGCTGGTTGTTTTTTTGGGCAAAAACATACGTCTCCCCCAACCTCCCACCTTGCCTTGAATGGGCACATAATTTAAGGGAAAGTGCTATAAAATGATAGCAATAAGTATCTTAAACAAAGCTGCGTATCTAAAAATATTAATTACAAAGAAGCGATTTTCATTGTATATACATGTACAAGTAGATGAACGGTTGGACGGACATCGGACACGGATGAATGCATGCACACATACACTAAAACCTGATCAAATGCGGGGGCTATCCCAATGAAGCTGCCATCCAAGTTTGGTGAAATTCCATCCAATAGTTCTCAAGGTATCTTGCAGACAAAGCCTGTATATACATGTACAAGCAGATGGACGGACGAACGGACACCGGACGAATGCAGGCACACACACCAAAACCTAGTCAAATGAGGGGGCTATCCTAATGAAGCTTCCATCCAAGTTTGGTGAAATTCTGTTCAGTAGTTCTCCAGATATCTTGCAGACAAGCCCTGTATATACATGTACAAGTAGACGGACGGACGGACACCGGACATGGATGAATGCACGCACACACACCAAAACCTAATCAAATGAGGGGGCTATCCCACTATAGCTTCTATCCAAGGGGAGTGAGATTCCGTCCAGTAGTTCTCAAGATATCTTGCAGACAAGGCCTGTACATACATGTACAAGTAGATGGATGGACAGACGGACACGGACACGGATGAATGCACGCACATACACCAAAACCTAATCAAATGAGGGGGCTATCCCAATGAAGCTTCCATCCAAGTTTGGTGAAATTCTGTCCAGTAGTTCTCCAGATATCTTGCAGACAAGCCCTGTATATACATGTACAAGTAGATGGACGGACAGACAGACACCGGACATGGACGAATGCACGCACACACACCAAAACATAATCAAATGAGGGGGGCTATCCCACTGAAGCTTCCATCCAAGTGTGGTGAAATTCCATTCAGTAGTTCTCAAGATATCTTGCAGACAAGGCCTGTATATACATGCACAAGTAGATGGACGGACGGACGGACACCGGACACGGATGAACGCATGCACACAAACCAAAACCTAGTCAAATGAGGGGGCTATCCCAATGAAGCTTTCATCCAAGTTTGGTGAAATTCCATCTAGTAGTTCTCCAGATATCTTGCAGACAAGCCCTGTATATACATGTATAAGTAGATGGACGGACGGACGGACACCGGACACGGATGAATGAACCCACATACACCAAAACCTAATCCAATGAGGGGGCTATCCCAATGAAGCTTCCATCCAAGTTTGGTGAAATTCCATCCAGTAGTTCTCCAGATATCTTGCAGACAAGCCCTGTATATACATGTACAAGTAGATGGATGGACGGACGGACACCGGACATGGATGAATGCATGCACACACACCAAAATCTAATCAAATGAGGGGGCTATCCCACTAAAGCTTCCATCCAAGTGGGGTGAAATTCCGTCCAGTAGTTCTCAAGATATCTTGCAGACAAGGCCTGTATATACATGTACAAGTAGATGGACGGACGGACGGACACCGGACACGGATGAATGCACGCACATACACCAAAACCTAATCAAATGAGGGGGCTATCCCAATGAAGCTTCCATCCAAGTTTGGTGAAATTCCATCCAGTAGTTCTCAAGATATCTTGCAGACAAGGCAAGGGGACGGACAGACATCCATCCAGACAGCCAGACAGACAGACAGCACAAACACTAGATGTCTCCCCCCAACATAGTTGGGGGAGACATAATAATGAACAATGAAAATTGAGACATCGCCTGCATCGTCTTTTCAAAATGGCCTAAAAGGAAACAATATGGTGCATGTCCTAAATTTAGGCTTCTAAGAAGAAGAAAAATTCCCCAGCGTACAATTCTTCATCGATTTATCGATTGCAGACACTCACAGCAATGTGTCAAAAATAGCCCCAAAGGGCTCCAATACCTCTCTGCTATCAGTTATTGTCTACACTCAGCAATCATGATTTTTATGTATTTTTCGAACTTTGACAACTAGGTTAACAAAAATGTGATCTAGTCCGGTTGACTGCAGTTCTTTCATGTAAGCAATACATAGGAAGTTGGGCCAAGTCAGCTTTTGCCAAGGCCTTAATTGATGGGAAAATTTTGTGCTGAGGTTCTGGTAGAGCATGACCAAATTCTTATACTCTTCTTTTTAGCTCATAATCAAATCAAGTAATTTGATCTTGCAAATATACATCAAGGTCAGTCACCTTCAACAGTTTTCTGGTCTATTCTACATGTAACTTAATTGCATATGGAACATGAATTCGGAAATCTTAAACTTAACATAGAATTTGACCTTTAGAAAGTAGGTCAAGGTCAGTGATATTCAGGTCCAGGTATACATGGCATAAATTTGGACAATGTAGATATAATCCTTGGTGAAATATTGTATTATATCTGACCTAGATCAAATAGGTCAAGGTCAGTCATCTTCAGCACACCTAGGGACCATAACCAGATGTAAGCGTATAGTATCAATTTGGAAAGCCTAGCTATATTTTCTCATGTTATATCATAATAAAAAGTATATGATCTTAAAACAATAGGTCAAGGTCAGTCAACTGGGACTATGTAATATGAATTTGGAGACCCTAGCTTTAATCCTTCAAAGAATATAGCAAATACTAGAATTTGACTTTGAACAAATAGGTCAAGGTCAGTCATTTTCAATTTGTTTCTGACCCATCAGCTTCACCAGATGCATACATGGTATGAATTTACAATGCCTGGCTATAATCCTTCTTGAGATATCATGTCCACAAGAGAAAGATGGACAGACATACAGGCAGACGGACGGACGACGACAATACCCTTCGAGCAAAATTTGCAAGAGGGGTAATAATCCCAAAATTGAAAGCCAATGGGGTTCAGCTTGTTGAACCCCAATAGGTAAACCAAGATGGTAGCTCAGGGATACTCTAGTAGTAATGCAATGAAAACTTTGTATGTTTGCTAGTATTCTACATGTACACATGTTTTTTTTTTCGCGTTTTCAATTTAACATTGATTGATGTCAGTTGTACAGGGCTCGCTTTTCTACAGGAATCCGATTCCCGCCAGCACTCCCGCAAAATACAAATGACAGCTGTGGATTCTCGTGAAGATATCTTGTAAGAATCTGAATTCCCATAAATTTCGACAAAAAGCAAGGCCTGGTTGTATATTTACAACTAGGCTGTAGACAATGTTTAATATTTTGTGCCATCTACCCAATGCTCACTGATAATGGAGGCTGTAAAGCCTTCAATTTTATGTTTGCCATGTACCATGTCTGGGTCTGAAACCTTATTTAGATAATGTCTCGCTATATTCTTGGTCCATATATGTTCCGATGTATAGTTCCAAGGAGCATCATTAAGAGCTTTTCTCACTGATTGGCCAAAAGATATACAGATTTCGCACAGGATTTATAAAATAACCTTCGTGCAAAATAATATATATAACATTATGTGATACCTGCCCTGATCATTCTGAGTTTACTGTATGTAGTTCATGAAGTTAAACCCTTCTGACATTTAATTTTGTGATACTGATACTGTATTTCTTAGCTGTCGAACTGAAAATTCATGTCGCAAAATTATGGTCGCAAAATGTTAATGTAGCTTTCTGTTTTGTGCTCATGTGGACTGAATACATATTTGTCATCTTCCTTGGTCATTTACTTCCTCTGTTCAGCTCCTTTCATTTCCATAATCGGCAAGACAAAAAAAATTTATCGAGCTTGATCTTTCAGAAACAAAATCAGTAGCCATCTTGGAATTACATCTATGGTGGCATGCGACCGATTGTAAATTTCAGGATTTTTGATAGGAAAGTCAGAAATGGCTCTATCATAATAGTCTGACACGCAGCCCTACAAGATATTTTATAAGCTTATTGATTTCTATTGAATGTAGGGTCTGACCATTTAACCGACAAAATCTTCCAGCTGCTGGATTGTCCCCAAACATTGAGAATGTAGAGTTGGTGATTTTTAATTGGCTGAAGAATTCAAACATGGCGAATTAGTCTACCCAAGGAAAGTTTAAAACGGATTGCAAGTCTGATGAGTTGAGACCTTTGAGGTGGGTTTCATTATTTTGAGTGGAGAAAATGGTGTATAAAGTATCGTTTTTTGACTGCTGGACATTTTAGCCCAGCAGCCAAGTCGATTTTGCTAGTTAATCGGGCAGACCCTGCATTCAATAGAAATCCGTATTATTAAATATCTTGTAGGGGCTGGCATGCATGTCAGACTATATCATAAGAGTTTCACATTATGTGCACTTCAATTTTAAATTTAACAATATGTGTCATGCATAATAGAACGAACATACCGAAAATGTAATTTACATGACTTTCTCTAAGCAACTGGGATCGACTGGCATGCCTGGGGGGGATTCCGTTTTCAGTCTTGTGTAATCCTGAATCCCTATATTCCAAAGAGTCCTAAAGATGGCTACCAATTTCGCTTTTGAAAGATCAGCCTAGATAATTTTGTTTTGTTTCGCCATTTATGAAGATGTTAGGAGCTGGACAGAGGAAATAAATGGCCATGGAAGTTGGCAATGTATTCTATCCATATGAGCGCAAAACGGTTGGCCACATTGACTTTTTGACTGTTTGATCTGCCAGAATTTTGCAATAGGAATTTTCGGTTGGACAGCTAAACCTACATGACCTAGTAGATGGAGAAAACCATCTATGAATTGATGTGATATATAATGGCCGTTATTCATATATATGAATAACAGCTGTTAGATATCACATCAATTCAGAGATATACGAATAATGGCCATCAGATATCACATCAATTCATAGATGGTTTTCTCCATCTAGGTTAAACCCTACATTGTCAATATCACAAAAATAAATTTACAGTAGGGTGATTTACCAGAAGTAAACAATGTGTCGTCAGAACAATCGGCCCCCATCCTTTAACCTGGAAAATGCTTCGGGCCTAATTTCACCAAAATCGATAAAATGTATCTTTGTTGCGTGAAAGCATGTATTCATTTGTGTCTTTGGGGGAAATACTCACACGTAATGCCAAGATTGTCGTGGATCGAGCCAAACACGTCAACTTGGAGTTTTGAATCTAAACAAATTGTTTTCTGCGCATGCGTGAAAATTTCCCGTAGATACGTACCATATTTTGTCAAATTAATTCAAGTGAGTATATTTGTAGCATACCCATTTCATACACAAAATAGTAACAAGAGCCCAAGGGGCTTCAATATACGCCCGTGTATCTGGAATTACATTGGTCCAAATTTCAAGGCTGTTTGATAGCCTTGATTCCAGTTGGTAGCTAGCCTACAATTTTGTGCTTCTGAGAATGCAACATATATAACATCTTATATTGAATGATAAACTAACGAGCTTAACTCTTGGTAACTAGTTGACCTTGAAGCATAACCTGAGAGCTCACATATCCCACACTGAAATCGACAATAGTCAAACACGAAAATAGCAGTTTTCCTGCAAATGGATTCCTTTCAGACGAGATAATTTTTCCTGAAGGAAGAAGAAACTGATAAAGTAAACATTTGTTCTTGAGTTAATAAAGAGGTATGAAGTTCATAAAGGACCTCTCTCCCCGTTAAATTACTAAATACATGTATGGTTTTTATTTCACAACAGTTTACCTAAATGTAGCGGTTTCAAATATGGGAGACAACTCCACAGGACGAATGCCATATACATGTAGGGGAGAGAACTCTGAATATTCCAACTTGACACATATGGTCAGCTAAACTTGATTCAGTTTTGAAGGACTGTGACCTTGACCTTGGACAAATTGATCTCAAAATGTGTGGCTCCTCTTTGCCATGCGAGCAAGGTATACTCAAAGTTTGGTACCATTCCATACCTTGAGACTACAGATATCGCATGGACAACAAATGTTAATGGATGAATGGACAGAACGCAACATCGCATTACATGACCTCGTCTTCGACAGGCATATAAAAATGTGATTTCCTGATTTTGGGGTCACAGTTACCTTGACCTTGACCTAAATTTTGGTACACGACACTTTGCTTCCGTCAATGTATCAATGGACACAAAAAAAATCATGATTTTTATGAATTTCATGATTTTGGGGGTCACAGTGACCTCGGCCTTGACCTACATTTTGGTATGTGACACATCATGTCCCCCTAATGAATCTACGGACACAAAACAAAGTAATTTTCAAAGATTTCTTGATTCTGGAGTCGGTGACCTTGACTATTGACCTTGACCTAAATTTTTGTACATGACAAACCATCTCCACGTAATTTCGCAATAGACACAAAAAATCATGATCTTTAACAATAACGATTTTGGGGTCACAGTGACCTTTGACCTTGACCTAATTTTTAGTATGGGACACTTCATTTCCCCCTATTGAATACACTCAGCAAATATTAGTAATTTTTAATGATTTCCTGATTTTTAGGTCACACTGACCTTTGATCTTGATTCTGGTGTCACAGTGATCTTGACTATTGACCTGGATCTAAATTTTGGTACATGACAAAACGGCTACCTGTAATTTCTCAATGGACTCCAAAAATCATGATTTATAACAATTTTATGATTTTGGGGTCACAGTGACCTTGACCTTTGACCTTGACCTACATTTTGATAAGTGACACATTGTGTCCCCCTAATGTATCTACTCACACAAAAAAATGTTATTTTTTATAATTTCCTGATTTTTGGGTCCGTGACCTTGACCTATATTTTGGTATGCGACACCTCATTTCCCCCTATTGAATCCACTCACAAAAAATTAGTATTTTTTAATGATTTCCTGATTTTTCCGTCACACTGACCTTTGACCTCTGACCTCGACCTACATTTCGTATGCAACACATCGTTCCCCCCTAGGGCATCCACTCACCAAAAATTAGAACTGTAGATAGAAAACTGTCAATGATCAATGTTTCCTGATTTTAGGCACCAGTGACCTTTGACCTCTGACCTCGACCTCAATTTTGGTACGCGACACATCGTCTCCACCTAGCATATCCACTCACAAAAAATTGCAACTGTGGATAAAAAACGTTCACAGATATAGACCGGACACGAACCCTTCAGTGATTTCCTGTTTTTCAGGCCAGTGACCTTTGACCTCTGACCTTGACCTTCATTTTGGTACACGACACATCGTCTCCCCGTAGGGTATCCACTCACCAAAAATTAGAGCTGTAGATAGAAAACTGTCCCAGATATAGACCGGACACGGGGGACGGACGGACACACGGACAGACGGACGGAAACCGCCATCACATAATACGTCCGCCTTTTGGCGGGCGTATAAAAACTGAGAACATAGGATTCCATACGTAGTATATATATTCCGCAATCGCCATATTTGTAATATTTCTGCTTTCGAATATGGTAATAAATGATCTGATCAATTGTACTGCCTGTTGCTCAATGAACGAACAACAACGTGAACGTGTGAAGCAATTTATTCTGATTGTGATCGATATTCGTTAGGTCGCAATATCGTGCAGAATGAGTGAAATGTATCCTTGAAAATGAATTCGAATACCTATTTCAAGTAGCTATGTGTAAAAATCTTCAGTATAAAGACATAGGCCCGCTTTAATGAATATTCGATGCAGCGAGGGTCTGGAGAGAGAGAAAAAAAGAGGAGACAATTCTGCAAACTCCCATTTGTTAGTCTCATACCTAGCCCTACTTACCGCCCTTCTACTGCATATCATACAGGGTCGCAAGCCAAACTGAAGGTTGTTTGTCAAGGTACTAGACTAACCATGTGTTCGCATCCTTGAGAGCGAGCATATCTCATGTATCTCCACATTTTCTAGTAATATATTTTGAAAACTACGAAAATTATTCCTAAAATATATAGTTTACACACAGGATCAATCTGTAAACACCTTGCAGACAGTAGGAGATTTTGCTTTATTCTTTTTGGCCGGAGCAGTCACTGTCTGTCACCAAGTGACTTTCTCCAGTCCTGAAGAATAAACAGCAACCAGAAATAGGCCCAGCCATAGACGAGATGAATAACTGCTCTCTCGCCAATATACAGTTTATCTTTATCACGAGGATAGAATGGCAAAGTTTGTGACATATTTACGCCAAACTTGTGCTACCATCACTTGATTTAATATGCGGATATATAGCTAGAACTCCTCCACAGGAGATTGTTTGAAAACTTTAGCAATGTTTTTGAAAACTTTCAGCCATGCCAAATTTCATGTGCAGACGGGATTAACATGGACAGAGTTCAAATAACAAGGGAAATATCATTTTTCAGGTAACTTTAGTTTCAAGAGCTAAATTCATATTTTGAAACATTGCTAAAAAAAAGTGGTTTTGTAAACAAATTTAAATTTATTGCAATTAAGTTCCGATGAGTCAAATTATTTATCGAGTAGCTGACATTGATTTAAGTAGTTCAGTATGGAGTGGCACGTGCTTTTCTCCTTATGGACCCTCCTGGTCTAGCACATGCAAATACGTTAGATACAGGATGTAGAGTTATCTACCTCAACAAAAGAAGAGCCCCAACCATTTGGTGTTTTGAATGAGTTTCGTGAACTTGCTTAGTTTAAAATTGCAATTTGGGCACTTCCCCTTTGCCATAGGTATATGGCTTTATAGTAGCAGCTTATTTTCATATTGTATTTCGCTTCCAATTTTTCCTCCATTTTGGAATGTCGATTGTCTGTTCACTTTTTCAGGCCAGTTTTTAGATTTATTCCAATGCTGTGACTTCAGGGTGGATTTTTAACCATTCTAATTCATTACTGGAGTAGCACAAATGAAGTAGGGCTGATAGCTTCATGTCCAAAAGCGACTTTAAAATTTCAAGGCACTACCCTATTTACAGAGATAATGGTTAATGTTTGAATCACAGTCTGCACTGTACCATACAAATTTTACCCACATATCAGAAAACATAACATTAATAAACCATCTAGAAGTAGACTTCTTGAGTCTCAACAGATCATTTATCAGGTCGGGGAAATGTTGAAATTGACCTGATTCCACCCAAAAGAGCTGATTCCCTCCAGTTTGGGTGAATGACGTCATAAATCCTCACCCTAATTAGGCTGAATTAATCGTAACCCAAAGTAATCAGTTTTTTTACAATGATAAATATCTCAATTATGAACTGAACACTTTGGCGCTATAATAGGGGACATGCTTTCTCCGATTCCATAAAATTTATGACGTACATTTGCTTGTGAATTGTACAGGAAAGTGGAATATGTTGTTGTCTCGCAAAAAATGATAAATCCAGTTAATATAACTTATCCGTTTATAAGTTTTTCGATGAAAAAACATACTTCGCTCACGTTCATACCTGCATGTAGGAGGATGCCATGTTCTGCTCGAATTCGAGGCCAATCTATCTAGGCACAACTAATCGATATAATTTTTTTTATATCATATTCGATAGGAAAAATTAGGGGAGCTAATCCTGTGGATAGCTCGTGCCAAGACCAATTTGGTAACCCCTCAGCCCATATAGCCAGGTCAAGCGGAGTGTGAATTGTGTTTGAGACTCAATTGGACCGGAAACCCATGAAAGCTGCCGAAGCTGGGAATGCTTTGGCTGATGATAAACATTTGTAGCGACGTAGTTTTTTTTGGAGCACCCAAGTCATTAAGGCCCAAAATACACGAGGAGTGTTACTTATTAAAAGGCTGGCTAATGTACATGGTTTGGGGGCTTCAATTGTTTTCGCGAATTTATCATATTTGTATGAATTATCGATTAATCACGCCTAGCAGTTGGGACTGGGACGGCAAACAAGATGGCACCCGCTCTTTTCGAAATACGCCATTGTTTTTGTAGAAGAGTTTAACTTGAAAAATACTGTAAAATGGTAAGTAATCTGCATGTCATGTGTTTATTTTTGTTGTTGACAACATACTCCACCTTCCCACACACTTCATTGATATAAGTACGATAGAAATTTTAAACTTTTCTAGAGAGGAGGACCAGAACATATGCGCCAAACATTACCATCTTTCCAAGTCGTGGTCTTCGGATGAAACACTTTGGGTTACGATTAATTCAGCCTAATTGGGGTGAGGATTTATGACGTCATTCACCCAAACTGGGCGGAATCAACCCTTTTGGGCGGAATGAGGACAATTTCAACATTCCCCGACCTGTTTATGAATATGAGTGCCCAAGTATGATGATCTGTACATTTTATTCGAATAGTAAACACTGACTGTCGTAAATTATTTTGCTGTTTTTGTTTATCTGTAAATCCACTCTTACCTCGATGGGTATTTTTCGCTGGTGCTAGAAGACAAAATCACATGGTGCAATATTCCCCAAATGATGTTTGTTCTCTTATGCTTGAGATACTAGACGGCGTTGTTGTTGTACGGTTTCTATGATTTTTTTGTGAACTCACTTTTGCCGATTCTGTACCAATTCTTCTCGAAGTGCTGTTGAATTTGAGCCCATCCAGTTTTAGTTTTTAATTACTACCTACATGAATAACTTAGATGGCTATCTTTTCGTGAAATTTAACTAAATTAAACAGTTGAAGTGAACGTCGTAGACATATTTGCCACATTTTGCCGCCATGTTGCTTCCAATGCGGAAGTTCCGGGTATTCCCGATTCTATTTTTAGGACCAGCTATTTCGTGACGTTCTTTTATGATGAAATCTGATTGGACAGTTGCGAGGGTGTAGAGGAGGCGACCAGAACCAGTCATTCTCGTCTCGCGAGACTCCCTACTGCGCTTTGGTCTCCCGCGGGTAGACACGGCTCTCTTTGAGAATGCAGAACCAGTAAGGAGTGGTTCCAATTTCCATAACAGACATTCGGAGTTGCTTAAATGAGGCGCTGGAGGGCACCGCGCTGTCAACATTCTCAGGCCTGCTAATCTTAATATGGTAAACGCTGTAATAATTATCAGATTGGGGTCAATCTTGAACTGATTTCACCTTGTGGTTAACTGAAACATTAAATCGGCACTTTGTTTCAACTGTTTTCTTCAAATTTGTTTTTGAATTTTAAAGTTCAATTTCAGCTTAAAATTTATCTTCAAATTTAAAGCCAAACTCAACAGTACCCGAAGTGCTCCCGCCAGCAGACAGACCAGTTCGTCACAGGGACCAGTCCGTCACACAGACGAATTCGGCAATTCAATTCAATTCAATTAAACTTTATTGTATCATAAAAACAATTTACATGCCCATGAAGGACTGGATACAATAACACTCAAACAACTTGCAAGATATGAACATGACCAGGCAAAAATTGAGAGATTAGTGATAACAATAGCTTTTGACTGTGAAGGACTTGATATAGATCAATACAAAACCCAGTCCAACATGGCTAGGCCCTACATGTAACCTGTAAATATAGCACAACGTTGCGTGCCTTATCCTGTTTATAAGTGCAGCATCCCGGAACAATAATAAGTTCAGAAAATATATTTGAGAGAGGATATCACACAAGGACAATTAAATTTTACATTTTCTTAGTTGGGACGCACTGTATATCAAGCTTGCCACTATTGTAACAACATCATTGGGGGGATCAAGCATGAGATTGAGAAGCTCATCCAATGTGTAATCAATAACACCCCCTACATCCGAAAGTCGCCAGCCGGTGAAACGGTGGTCAGTCGGTGGGGTTATTTTCGCAATACAGGCGAGTAAGCAATTTGGATTTCGTTCACATGTCTTGTGAGGTTATAGGCAATATTAATGGATATTCATTCATGGGAAATAACAGTCGTCATTTGAATCGTTCGGTTACATATCAGAACGCATTGTACTTAAAGATATCATACGAACATGGTGAGCGATGCTGTTTTCGAGGGAAGTTTAGTTTTAAAGTTGTTCGTATCGCTAATAACTGACACTAATCGGTACATATTATCATGCGTAATTATTCCTTATTCAATGCTCTTTGTATGTCACCCAAACTTCAATGAATTTAATTCGCGTATGTACTGATATTATTAGAAAAAGTCACACCATATGCATCTATCCAGGCTACGGTGAACAGCATCAAGAAAAGTGCGTAGCATGCTCGTGCTGTTCACCGTAGCCTGGATAGACGCACATGGTGTGACTTTTTAATTAATATCAATGCTTACGCCAATTGAATCCATCGAAGTTTGGGTGATATACAAAGAACATTGAATAGGGAATAATTACGCATGATAATATGTATTGATAAGTGTCAGTAATTAGCGATAAGAACAGTTTGAAAACGAAACTTCGCTAGAAAACAGCATCGCTCCGCGATTTCGTACAAGGCGTTCTGATATGTAACCGAACGATAGAAATGACGACTGTTATTTCCCATGAATGAATATCCATTAATATTGCCCATATAACCTCAGAAGAAATGTGAAAGAAATTCAATTTCTAACACCATCTCACCTGTGTTGCGAAAATAGCCTCACCGACTGACCACCGTTCCACCGGCTGACGACGGTCGGATGTAGGGGTGAATAACAGTATGATTAACTTGAACAATAGTCTGAAACATCTGTCTCCTTAAAGAATTATACTGGGTACATTCCAGAAGAAAGTGCTCTTCCTCCTCTACAACATCCATGGCACAATGTTTGCAGATTCTCTCTGCAACAGGTGTTTTTGTATAACGGCCCCTTTCAATTTCTAAAGGATGGGTGCCAAGGCGGAGATGTGGTAAAAACTTCCTGAATTTTAGATTATTCACTGTACTGAGATAAAGTGAAAACTCTGGCTTCGCCTTAATGGTGCCATATGTTCTAAGTTTACAGAAGTTATTAGGTAAATCTCACACTTGGATTGTCATTTCATTTGAACGCCATTGAGATCAAGTGTCGAACCAAAATTTTCCAAATTTAAGGCAAATTCTTCATTTTAGAATTCAATACTAAAACCAATCAGTTTCCGAATTTGAAAGTTACTGACCAGTTAATAAATAATGCCATTTGTTAAGGTTACTATGGTTGTTCAACCGCATAATTTATATCTTTATCTAGTCGTTCCAAGTTAGACTGTCATTGGTTAGCTGATGGGCATCGCTATTGTTGGCCTTTAGTGGATCGGCTCATGCATGTCAGCTTCCATATCCGTTCGAGTGCGAATGCCAAAGGTGAGTTGATAGATATCGCTGTTGTTGTTTGCCAGTTCATTGGCTCGCGCATCTCATCTCCTGTATCCGTCCGTGTGCGAACGCCAAAGTTGAGCTGATAGATGTCGCGAATTGGCGCGTATTGCTATGATGAGTTGATAGATATTGTCGATGGTGACAGACTCACAAGTTGGCAATTCATCTCCCTGCATGAAACCGAACTGACATATAAAAAATAAACATGTAAATATTAGAAGATGTTACAAAAATACATCGTATTAACAAGTAACTGCTAAGTTTCACTTAAAAATCTTTTGACTTAAGAAGCGAACCAAAATTTTCCAAATTTAAGGAAAATTCTTCATTTTAAAATTGAATACTAAACCGGTCAGTTTCCGAATTTGAAAGTTATTGATCGGTTGATAAGTAATGCCGTTTGTTAAGGTTACTGCATGTTTGTTCAACCCGAACAATTCATACCTTCCATCTAGTACTTCCAAGTTAGACTGTTACTGGTTAGCTGATGGGCATCGTTATTGTTGGTCTTTAGTCGATCGGCTCATGCAAGTCATCTGCCGTATCCGTTCGAGTGCGAATGCCAAAGGTGAGTTGACAGATATCGTTGTTGTTGGTTGCTAGTTCATTGGCTCGCGCATCTCATCTCCTGTATCCGTCCGAGTGCGAATGCCAAAGGCGAGCTGATAGATATCGCGAAATGGCGCGTATTGTCATGATGAGTTGATAGATATTGTCGCTGGTGACAGTCTCACAGGTTGGCAATTCATCTCCCCGCATGTAAGCGAATCAACACATGAAAATAAACAGGTGAATATTAGAAAAACATGTGCAAACAGGTCTGTGTTGGATATAATTTTTCCCTGGTTCAGGTCACTGGTTGTTTCGCGGAGTAATGAGTTCAACTTCCACTGCTGATCACAACGTTATCACTCGTGGGAGTAAACAAACACAGAAAGTCTAGGAGTCCGTAGTGTTTC
The DNA here is from genome assembly GCA_036873755.1 of Hanleya hanleyi. Classification (NCBI taxonomy): domain Eukaryota; kingdom Metazoa; phylum Mollusca; class Polyplacophora; order Lepidopleurida; family Hanleyidae; genus Hanleya; species Hanleya hanleyi. Next base: position 20,317 of record JAVTVY010007004.1, read on the forward strand.
AACGTTCAAATGGCCCCTAGCCGGAGTTTTTGTAAGATACGATCGGATTTTGCCCTGCCTATACGATATTTTATCAGAACTTTTCTAAAGTTTTGCGGTGCTACATATTTTTCCCAGAGTCGAGTATTGTATCTAGGATTGAGTCTTTACTCAATGTCAACAGGTTCTCGTGAAATGACAGCAATGTTTTTCGCTGTCCGGCCGGTCAGGTCATTTTGTTGCTGTTCTTGCAATCTCGAAATTTGCAACAAATTTTGGATCAATCCCTCACGTGGTATGGTTATTGTTTTGGTAATGCCAATGGAGAGTCATTGTTGGGTATTCAGCTGATAACTACTAAAGTAGAAAAACTAAATTACCCGATCATAACCTAAACTTAGCTAGGCCCTATACCCTAGGTTTTGAATTCGGCAGTCGAAAATAAGGTTCTACGCTCAGCTAGTTATCACCCCTCTACAATAAGGTTATACGCTAAGCTAGTTATCACCCCTCTACCACTAAGTGTAGGCTATACTTGTTTCCTATTCCCGTAATTATTCTGAGGTGAATTGTTTAAAGCACTGAATACCCAACGACCCCTTTGGACTACAAAACCAAATGTTATAATCGCTGAAGGCCAGCGTATCTGATTGTGACCTTCAGCTTTAATTTGGTGAGACCCAAATGCTGATCTGAACACTGAAAGGGTCTTTCGTTAAAAAAGACGAAAACACCTTTACAATGGAGTCCTTCTCAATATCAATAACTGTAGTTCCAGCGTATATTTACCGCTGAAAATCTCGTTAATTTGAACCATGAATACTTGACCATCTATGTCACTCTAGTCAGGATTCAAAGCGTGCGATATATCAATGAACAAAAAACGATCTCTAATGCTAGGATTCACAACCCGTGGATAGAGGCCGTTTGAACGTTGTTCCACATGACTCCGTATAGTATTTATCCTATCCAGTCGGAAGCACTTATGCCCACTGTTCAATGTATGATATCTCGTAATGTTGAAAAGACAGCAATGGTCATATCTTCATTGGATCGTTCATTCACGTAACTACCGAACAATTTATGTCTGAAATCAGTAGGGCCTATTTGTCCAGAAAAATAATTCCAGACCCCTATCGCGTGGCATTACTATCACCAAAACTCAAGTAAATATGGAATAGTAACGTATACTAAGCCAACAAATCTATTGTCTGGCCTGAATGCTCGTTTCTCCATGACGCAGGCGAGACATGATGACAATATCGTCTTATCACTGGGTATGCTTCTGTCCAAATTGCAGGAATATACTCTCATCTCACACTTGGATTGTCATTTCATTTGAACGCCATTGAGATCCAGTATCATTGTTGTTGTTAACTAGTCGGTCGGCTCATGCATTTTATCTTCTGTATCCGTTCGAGTGCAAACGTGAAAGGTGAGTTGATAGATATCGTCTTTAGCGCCAGCCTAAAAAGTTGGCAATTCATCTTCTGCATGAGACAGAACCAAAATATAAAAAACAGGTATATATTAGAAAACTTAATGCAAAAATATATTGTATTAACAAGTAACGGCTAAGATTTACTTTGAAATCTCTTGACTTCCGGTCAGTTTCCGAATTTGAAAGTTATTGATCGGTTGATAAATAATGCCGTTTGTTAAGGTTACTGCATGGTTGTTCAACCCGAACAATTCATACCTTCCATCTAGTACTTCCAAGCTAGACTGTTACTGGTTAGCTGATGGGCATCGTTATTGTTGGTCTTTAGTCGATCGGCTCATGTATGTCATCTTCTGTATCCGTCCGAGTGCGAATGCCAAAGGTCTATATCTGGTTGTGGCCTTTCAGCTTTAATTTGGTGTGACCCAAATGCTGATCTGAACACTGAAAGGGTCTTTCGTTAAAAAAGACGAGAAGACTTTTACAATGGAGTCCTTCTCAATATCAATAACTGTAGTTCCAGCATATATTTACCGCTGAAAATCTCGTTAATTTGAACCATGAATACTTGACCATCTATGTCACCCTAGTCAGGATTAAAAGCGTGCGATATATCAATGAACAAAAACGATCTCTAATGCTAGGTTTCACAACCCGTGGATAGAGTCGTTGAACGTCGTTCCACAGGACTCCGTATAGTATTTATCCTATCCAGTCGGAAGCAGCTATGCCCACTGTTCAATGTATGATATCTCGTAATTTTGGAAAGACAGCAATGGTCAGATCTTCATTGGGTCGTTCATTCACATAACTACCGAACAATATATGTCTCAAATCAGTAGGGCCTATTTGTCCAGAAAAATAATTCCAGACCCCTATCGCGTGGCATTACTATCACCAAAACTCAAGTAAATATGGAATAGTAACGTATACTAAGCCAACAAATCTATTGTCTGGCCTGAATGCTCGTTTCTCCATGATGCTGGCGAGACATGATGACAATATCGTCTTATCACTGGGTATGCTTCTGTCCAAATTGCAGGAATATACTCTCATTTCACACTTGGATTGTCATTTCATTTGAACGCCATTGAGATCCAGTGTCATTGTTGTTGGTAACTAGTCGGTCGGCTTATGCATTTCATCTTCTGTATCTGTTCGAGTGCAAACGCCAAAGGTGAGTTGATAGATATCGTCTTTAGCGCCAGCCTCAAAAGTTGGCAATTCATCTTCTGCATGAGAGAGAACCAAAATATAAAAAAACAGGTATATATTAGAAAACTTAATGTGGTATTAACAAGTAACTGCTCAGTTTTACTTTGAAATCTCTTGACTTTAGAAGCGAACCACAATTTTCCAAACTTAAAATTCTTCATTTTAGAATTGAATACTCAAACAAGTCAGTTTCCGAATTTGAAAGTTATTGATCAGTTAATAAATAATGCCATTTGTTAAGGTTACTATGGTTGTTCAACCCGCGCAATTTATATCTTGTATCTAGTCGTTCCAAGTTAGCCTGTTACTGGTTAGCTGATGGGCATCGTTATTGTTGGTCTTTAGTCGATCGGCTCATGCAAGTCATCTTCCGTACCGTTCGGGTGCGAATGGCAAAGGTGAGTTGATAGATATCGCTGTTGTTGGTCAGTAGTTCATTTGCTCGTGCATCTCATCTCCCGTATCCGTCCGAGTGCGAATGCCAAAGGTGAGCTGATAGATGTCGCGAATGGGCGCGTATTGCTATGATGAGTTGATAGATATTGTCGTTGGTGACAGCTTCACAAATTGGCAAGTCATCTCCCTGCATGAAATCGAACCAACATATAAAAATAAACATGTAAATATTAGAAGATGTTACAAAAATACATCGTATTAACAAGTAACTGCTAAGTTTCACTTTGAAATCTCTTGACTTAATAAGCGAACCAAAATTTTCCAAACTTAAAATTCTTCATTTTAGAATTGAATACTCAAACAAGTCAGTTTCCGAATTTGAAAGTTATTGATCAGTTTATAAATAATGCCATTTGTTAAGGTTACTATGGTTGTTCAACCCGCACGATTTATATCTTGCATCTAGTCGTTCCAAGTTAGACTGTTACTGGTTAGCTGATGGGCATCGTTATTGTTGGTCTTTAGTCGATCGGCTCATGCAAGTCGTCTTCCGTATCCGTTCGAGTGCGAATGCCAAAGGTAAGTTGATAGATATCGTTGTTGTTGGTTACTAGTTCATTGGCTCGCGCATCTCATCTCCTGTATCCGTCCGAGTGCGAAGGCCAAAGGTGAGCTGATAGATATCGTGAAATGGCGCGTATTGTCATGATGAGTTGATAGATATTGTCGTTGGTGACAGTCTCACAGGTTGGCAATTCATCTCCCCGCATGTAAGCGAATCAACACATGAAAATAAACAGGTGAATATTAGAAAACATGTGCAAACAGGTCTGTGTTGGATATAATTTTTCCCTGGTTCAGGTCACTGGTTGTTTCGCGGGGTAATGCGTTCAACTTCCACTGCTGATCACAACGCTATCACTCGTGGGAGTAAACAAACACAGGAAGTCTAGGAGTCCGTAGTGTTTCAACGTTCAAATGGCCCCTAGCCGGAGTTTTTGTAAGCTAGGATCGGATTTTGCTGTGCGTGTACGATATTTTATCGGAACTTTTCTAAAGTTTTGTGTTGCTACATATTTTTCCCAGAGTCAAGTATTGTATCTAGGATTGAGTCTTTACTCAATGTCAACAGGTTCTCGTGAAATGACAGCAATGTTTTTCGCTGTCCGGCCGGTCTGATCATTTTGTTGCTGTTCTTGCAATCTCGAAATTTGCAACAACTTTTGGACCAATCCCTCACTTCGTGCGGTTATTGTTTTGGTAATGCCAATGGAGGGTCATTGATGGGTATTCAGCTGATAACTACTAAAGTTAAAAAAAATAAATTACCCGATCATAACCTAAACTTAGCTAGGCCCTATACCCTAGGTTATGAATTCGGCAGTCGACAATAAGGTTCTATGCTAAGCTAGTTATCACCCCTCTACAATTAGGTTCTACGCTAAGCTAGTTATCGCCCCTCTACCACTAAGTGTAGGCTATACTTGTTTCCTATTCCCGTAATTATTCTGAGGTGAATTGTTTAAAGCACTGAATACCCAACGACCCCTTTGGACTACAAAACCAAATGTTATAATCGCTGGAGCGTATATCTGGTTGTGGCCTTTCAGCTTTAATTTGGTGTGACCCAAATGCTGATCTGAACACTGAAAGGGTCTTTCGTTAAAAAAGACGAGAAGACTTTTACAATGGAGTCCTTCTCAATATGAATAACTGTAGTTCCAGCATATATTTACCGCTGAAAATCTCGTTAATTTGAACCATGAATACTTGACCATCTATGTCACTCTAGTCAGGATTAAAAGCGTGCGATATATCAATGAACAAAAACGATCTCTAATGCTAGGTTTCACAACCCGTGGATAGAGGCCGTTTGAACGTCGTTCCACAGGACTCCGTATAGTATTTATCCTATCCAGTCGGAAGCAGTTATGCCCACTGTTCAATGTATGATATCTCGTAATTTTGGAAAGACAGCAATGGTCAGATCTTCATTGGGTCGTTCATTCACATAACTACGGAACAATATATGTCTCAAATCAGTAGGGCCTATTTGTCCAGAAAAATAATTCCAGACCCCTATCGCGTGGCATTACTATCACCAAAACTCAAGTCAATATGGAATAGTAACGTATACTAAGCCAACAAATCTATTGTCTGGCCTGAATGCTCGTTTCTCCATGATGCTGGCGAGACATGATGACAATATCGTCTTATCACTGGGTATGCTTCTGTCCAAATTGCAGGAATATACTCTCATCTCACACTTGGATTGTCATTTCATTTGAACGCCATTGAGATTCAGTGTCATTGTTGTTGCTAACTAGTCGGTCGGCTAATGCATTTCATCTTCTGTATCCGTTCGAGTGCAAACGCCAAAGGTGAGTTGATAGATATCGTCTTTAGCGCCAGCCTCAAAAGTTGGCAATTCATTTTCTATATGAGAGAGAACCAAAATATAAAAAAAACAGGTATATATTAGAAAACTTAATGTGGTATTAACAAGTAACTGCCAAGTTTCACTTTGAAATCTCTTGACTTTAGAAGCGAACCACAATTTTCCAAACTTAAAATTCTTCATTTTAGAATTGAATACTCAAACAAGTCAGTTTCCGAATTTGAAAGTTATTGATCAGTTAATAAATAATGCCATTTGTTAAGGTTACTATGGTTGTTCAACCCGCACGATTTATATCTTGCATCTAGTCGTTCCAAGTTAGACTGTTACTGGTTAGCTGATGGGCATCGTTATTGTTGGTCTTTAGTCGATCGGCTCATGCAAGTCATCTTCCGTATCCGTTCGGGTGCGAATGGCAAAGGTGAGTTGATAGATATCGCTGTTGTTGGTCAGTAGTTCATTTGCTCGTGCATCCCATCTCCTGTATCCGTCCGAGTGCGAACACCAAAGGTGAGCTGATAGATGTCGCGAATGGGCGCGTATTGCTATGATGAGTTGATAGATATTGTCGTTGGTGACAGCCTCACAAATTGGCAAGTCATCTCCCTGCATGAAATCGAACCAACATATAAAAATAAACATGTAAATATTAGAAGATGTTACAAAAATACATCGTATTAACAAGTAACTGCTAAGTTTCACTTTGAAATCTCTTGACTTAATAAGCGAACCAAAATTTTCCAAACTTAAAAATTCTTCATTTTAGAATTGAATACTCAAACAAGTCAGTTTCCGAATTTGAAAGTTATTGATCAGTTTATAAATAATGCCATTTGTTAAGGTTACTATGGTTGCTCAACCCGCACAATTTATATCTTGCATCTAGTCGTTCCAAGTTAGACTGTTACTGGTTAGCTGATGGGCATCGTTATTGTTGGTCTTTAGTCGATCGGCTCATGCAAGTCATCTTCCGTATCCGTTCGGGTGCGAATGGCAAAGGTGAGTTGATAGATATCGCTGTTGTTGGTCAGTAGTTCATTTGCTCGTGCATCTCATCTCCTGTATCCGTCCGAGTGCGAATGCCAAAGGTAAGCTGATAGACGTCGCGAATGGGCGCGTATTGCTATGATGAGTTGATAGATATTGTCGTTGGTGACAGCCTCACAAATTGGCAAGTCATCTCCCTGCATGAAATCGAACCAATATATAAAAATAAACATGTAAATATTAGAAGATGTTACAAAAATACATCGTATTAACAAGTAACTGCTAAGTTTCATTTTGAAATCTCTTGACTTAATAAGCGAACCAAAATTTTCCAAACTTAAAATTCTTCATTTTAGAATTGAATACTCAAACAAGTCAGTTTCCGAATTTGAAAGTTATTGATCAGTTTATAAATAATGCCATTTGTTAAGGTTACTATGGTTGTTCAACCCGCACGATTTATATCTTGCATCTAGTCGTTCCAAGTTAGACTGTTACTGGTTAGCTGATAAGCATCGTTATTGTTGGTCTTTAATCGATCGGCTCATGCAAGTCATCTTCCGTATCCGTTCGAGTGCGAATGCCAAAGGTAAGTTGATAGATATCGTTGTTGTTGGTTACTAGTTCATTGGCTCGCGCATCTCATCTCCTGTATCCGTCCGAGTGCGAAGGCCAAAGGTGAGCTGATAGATATCGCGAAATGGCGCGTATTGTCATGATGAGTTGATAGATATTGTCGTTGGTGACAGTCTCACAGGTTGGCAATTCATCTCCCCGCATGTAAGCGAATCAACACATGAAAATAAACAGGTGAATATTAGAAAACATGTGCAAACAGGTCTGTGTTGGATATAATTTTTCCCTGGTTCAGGTCACTGGTTGTTTCGCGGAGTAATGCGTTCAACTTCCACTGCTGATCACAACGCTATCACTCGTGGGAGTAAACAAACACAGGAAGTCTAGGAGTCCGTAGTGTTTCAACGTTCAAATGGCCCCTAGCCTGAGTTTTTGTAAGCTAGGATCGGATTTTGCTGTGCGTGTACGATATTTTATCAGAACTTTTCTAAAGTTTTGTGTTGCTACATATTTTTCCCAGAGACGAGTATTGTATCTAGGATTGAGTCTTTACTCAATGTCAACAGGTTCTCGTGAAATGACAGCAATGTTTTTCGCTGTCCGGCCGGTCTGATCATTTTGTTGCTGTTCTTGCAATCTCGAAATTTGCAACAACTTTTGGGCCAATCCCTCACTTCGTGCGGTTATTGTTTTGGTAATGCCAATGGAGGGTCATTGTTGGGTATTCAGCTGATAACTACTAAAGTAAAAAAAAATAAATTACCCGATCATAACCTAAACTTAGCTAGGCCCTATACCCTAGGTTATGAATTCGGCAGTCGACAATAAGGTTCTATGCTAAGCTAGTTATCACCCCTCTACAATTAGGTTCTACGCTAAGCTAGTTATCGCCCCTCTACCACTAAGTGTAGGCTATACTTGTTTCCTATTCCCGTAATTATTCTGAGGTGAATTGTTTAAAGCACTGAATACCCAACGACCCCTTTGGACTACAAAACCAAATGTTATAATCGCTGGAGCGTATATCTGGTTGTGGCCTTTCAGCTTTAATTTGGTGTGACCCAAATGCTGATCTGAACACTGAAAGGGTCTTTCGTTAAAAAAGACGAGAAGATTTTTACAATGGAGTCCTTCTCAATATCAATAACTGTAGTTCCAGCATATATTTACCGCTGAAAATCTCGTTAATTTGAACCATGAATACTTGACCATCTATGTCACTCTAGTCAGGATTAAATGCGTGCGATATATCAATGAACAAAAACGATCTCTAATGCTAGGTTTCACAACCCGTGGATAGAGGCCGTTTGAACGTCGTTCCACAGGACTCCGTATAGTATTTATCCTATCCAGTCGGAAGCAGTTATGCCCACTGTTCAATGTATGATATCTCGTAATTTTGGAAAGACAGCAATGGTCAGATCTTCATTGGGTCGTTCATTCACATAACTACCGAACAATATATGTCTCAAATCAGTAGGGCCTATTTGTCCAGAAAAATAATTCCAGACCCCTATCGCGTGGCATTACTATCACCAAAACTCAAGTAAATATGGAATAGTAACGTATACTAAGCCAACAATTCTATTGTCTGGCCTGAATGCTCGTTTCTCCATGATGCTGGCGTCTTATCACTGGGTATGCTTCTGTCCAAATTGCAGGAATATACTCTCATCTCACACTTGGAGTGTCATTTCATTTGAACGCCATTGAGATTCAGTGTCATTGTTGTTGGTAACTAGTCGGTCGGCTAATGCATTTCATCTTCTGTATCCGTTCGAGTGCAAACGCCAAAGGTGAGTTGATAGATATCGTCTTTAGCGCCAGCCTCAAAAGTTGGCAATTCATCTTCTATATGAGAGAGAACCAAAATATAAAAAAAACAGGTATATATTAGAAAACTTAATGTGGTATTAACAAGTAACTGCTCAGTTTTACTTTGAAATCTCTTGACTTTAGAAGCGAACCACAATTTTCCAAACTTAAAATTCTTCATTTTAGAATTGAATACTCAAACAAGTCAGTTTCCGAATTTGAAAGTTATTGATCAGTTAATAAATAATGCCATTTGTTAAGGTTACTATGGTTGTTCAACCCGCACAATTTATATCTTGCATCTAGTCGTTCCAAGTTAGACTGTTACTGGTTAGCTGATGGGCATCGTTATTGTTGGTCTTTAGTCGATCGGCTCATGCAAGTCATCTTCCGTATCCGTTCGGGTGCGAATGGCAAAGGTGAGTTGATAGATATCGCTGTTGTTGGTCAGTAGTTCATTTGCTCGTGCATCTCATCTCCTGTATCCGTCCGAGTGCGAATGCCAAAGGTGAGCTGATAGATGTCGCGAATGGGCGCGTATTGCTATGATGAGTTGATAGATATTGTCGTTGGTGACAGCCTCACAAATTGGCAAGTCATCTCCCTGCATGAAATCGAACCAATATATAAAAATAAACATGTAAATATTAGAAGATGTTACAAAAATACATCGTATTAACAAGTAACTGCTAAGTTTCACTTTGAAATCTCTTGACTTAATAAGCGAACCAAAATTTTCCAAACTTAAAATTCTTCATTTTAGAATTGAATACTCAAACAAGTCAGTTTCCGAATTTGAAAGTTATTGATCAGTTTATAAATAATGCCATTTGTTAAGGTTACTATGGTTGTTCAACCCGCACGATTTATATCTTGCATCTAGTCGTTCCAAGTTAGACTGTTACTGGTTAGCTGATGGGCATCGTTATTGTTGGTCTTTAGTCGATCGGCTCATGCAAGTCATCTTCCGTATCCGTTCGAGTGCGAATGCCAAAGGTAAGTTGATAGATATCGTTGTTGTTGGTTACTAGTTCATTGGCTCGCGCATCTCATCTCCTGTATCCGTCCGAGTGCGAAGGCCAAAGGTGAGCTGATAGATATCGCGAAATGGCGCGTATTGTCATGATGAGTTGATAGATATTGTCGTTGGTGACAGTCTCACAGGTTGGCAATTCATCTCCCCGCATGTAAGCGAATCAACACATGAAAATAAACAGGTGAATATTAGAAAACATGTGCAAACAGGTCTGTGTTGGATATAATTTTTCCCTGGTTCAGGTCACTGGTTGTTTCGCGGAGTAATGCGTTCAACTTCCACTGCTGATCACAACGCTATCACTCGTGGGAGTAAACAAACACAGGAAGTCTAGGAGTCCGTAGTGTTTCAACGTTCAAATGGCCCCTAGCCGGAGTTTTTGTAAGCTAGGATCGGATTTTGCTGTGCGTGTACGATATTTTATCAGAACTTTTCTAAAGTTTTGTGTTGCTACATATTTTTCCCAGAGACGAGTATTGTATCTAGGATTGAGTCTTTACTCAATGTCAACAGGTTCTCGTGAAATGACAGCAATGTTTTTCGCTGTCCGGCCGGTCTGATCATTTTGTTGCTGTTCTTGCAATCTCGAAATTTGCAACAACTTTTGGATCAATCCCTCACTTCGTGCGGTTATTGTTTTGGTAATGCCAATGGAGGGTCATTGTTGGGTATTCAGCTGATAACTACTAAAGTAAAAAAAAATAAATTACCCGATCATAACCTAAACTTAGCTAGGCCCTATATATACCCTAGGTTATGAATTCGGCAGTCGACAATAAGGTTCTATGCTAAGCTAGTTATCACCCCTCTACAATTAGGTTCTACGCTAAGCTAGCTATCGCCCCTCTACCACTAAGTGTAGGCTATACTTGTTTCCTATTCCCGTAATTATTCTGAGGTGAATTGTTTAAAGCACTGAATACCCAACGACCCCTTTGGACTACAAAACGTTATAATCGCTGGAGCGTATATCTGGTTGTGGCCTTTCAGCTTTAATTTGGTGTGACCCAAATGCTGATCTGAACACTGAAAGGGTCTTTCGTTAAAAAAGACGAGAAGATTTTTACAATGGAGTCCTTCTCAATATCAATAACTGTAGTTCCAGCATATATTTACCGCTGAAAATCTCGTTAATTTGAACCATGAATACTTGACCATCTATGTCACTCTAGTCAGGATTAAATGCGTGCGATATATCAATGAACAAAAACGATCTCTAATGCTAGGTTTCACAACCCGTGGATAGAGGCCGTTTGAACGTCGTTCCACAGGACTCCGTATAGTATTTATCCTATCCAGTCGGAAGTAGTTATGCCCACTGTTCAATGTATGATATCTCGTAATTTTGGAAAGACAGCAATGGTCAGATCTTTATTGGGTCGTTCATTCACATAACTACCGAACAATATATGTCTCAAATCAGTAGGGCCTATTTGTCCAGAAAAATAATTCCAGACCCCTATCGCGTGGCATTACTATCACCAAAACTCAAGTAAATATGGAATAGTAACGTATACTAAGCCAACAATTCTATTGTCTGGCCTGAATGCTCGTTTCTCCATGATGCTGGCGAGACATGATGACAATATCGTCTTATCACTGGGTATGCTTCTGTCCAAATTGCAGGAATATACTCTCATCTCACACTTGGAGTGTCATTTCATTTGAACGCCATTGGGATTCAGTGTCATTGTTGTTGGTAACTAGTCGGTCGGCTAATGCATTTCATCTTCTGTATCCGTTCGAGTGCAAACGCCAAAGGTGAGTTGATAGATATCGTCTTTAGCGCCAGCCTCAAAAGTTGGCAATTCATCTTCTATATGAGAGAGAACCAAAATATAAAAAAAAACAGGTATATATTAGAAAACTTAATGTGGTATTAACAAGTAACTGCTAAGTTTTACTTTGAAATCTCTTGACTTTAGAAGCGAACCACAATTTTCCAAACTTAAAATTCTTCATTTTAGAATTGAATACTCAAACAAGTCAGTTTCCGAATTTGAAAGTTATTGATCAGTTAATAAGTAATGCCATTTGTTAAGGTTACTATGGTTGTTCAACCCGCACAATTTATATCTTGCATCTAGCCGTTCCAAGTTAGACTGTTACTAGTTAGCTGATGGGCATCGTTATTGTTGGTCTTTAGTCGATCGGCTCATGCAAGTCATCTTCCGTATCCGTTCGGGTGCGAATGGCACAGGTGAGTTGATAGATATCGCTGTTGTTGGTCAGTAGTTCATTTGCTCGTGCATCTCATCTCCTGTATCCGTCCGAGTGCGAATGCCAAAGGTGAGCTGATAGATGTCGCGAATGGGCGCGTATTGCTATGATGAGTTGATAGATATTGTCGTTGGTGACAGCCTCACAAATTGGCAAGTCATCTCCCTGCATTAAATCGAACCAATATATAAAATAAACATGTAAATATTAGAAGATGTTACAAAAATACATCGTATTAACAAGTAACTGCTAAGTTTCACTTTGAAATCTCTTGACTTAATAAGCGAACCAAAATTTTCCAAACTTAAAATTCTTCATTTTAGAATTGAATACTCAAACAAGTCAGTTTCCGAATTTGAAAGTTATTGATCAGTTTATAAATAATGCCATTTGTTAAGGTTACTATGGTTGTTCAACCCGCACGATTTATATCTTGCATCTAGTCGTTCCAAGTTAGACTGTTACTGGTTAGCTGATAAGCATCGTTATTGTTGGTCTTTAGTCGATCGGCTCATGCAAGTCATCTTCCGTATCCGTTCGAGTGCGAATTTGGTAAGTTGATAGATATCGTTGTTGTTGGTTACTAGTTCATTGGCTCGCGCATCTCATCTCCTGTATCCGTCCGAGTGCGAAGGCCAAAGGTGAGCTGATAGATATCGCGAAATGGCGCGTATTGTCATGATGAGTTGATAGATATTGTCGTTGGTGACAGTCTCACAGGTTGGCAATTCATCTCCCCGCATGTAAGCGAATCAACACATGAAAATAAACAGGTGAATATTAGAAAACATGTGCAAACAGGTCTGTGTTGGATATAATTTTTCCCTGGTTCAGGTCACTGGTTGTTTCGCGGAGTAATGCGTTCAACTTCCACTGCTGATCACAACGCTATCACTCGTGGGAGTAAATAAACACAGGAAGTTTAGGAGTCCGTAGTGTTTCAACGTTCAAATGGCCCCTAGCCGGAGTCTTTGTAAGCTAGGATCGGATTTTGCTGTGCGTGTACGATATTTTATCAGAACTTTTCTAAAGTTTTGTGTTGCTACATATTTTTCCCAGAGACGAGTATTGTATCTAGGATTGAGTCTTTACTCAATGTCAACAGGTTCTCGTGAAATGACAGCAATGTTTTTCGCTGTCCGGCCGGTCTGATCATTTTGTTGCTGTTCTTGCAATCTCGAAATTTGCAACAACTTTTGGGCCAATCCCTCACTTCGTGCGGTTATTGTTTTGGTAATGCCAATGGAGGGTCATTGTTGGGTATTCAGCTGATAACTACTAAAGTAGAAAAAAATAAATTACCCGATCATAACCTAAACTTAGCTAGGCCCTATATATACCCTAGGTTATGAATTCGGCAGTCGACAATAAGGTTCTATGCTAAGCTAGTTATCACCCCTCTACAATTAGGTTCTACGCTAAGCTAGTTATCGCCCCTCTACCACTAAGTGTAGGCTATACTTGTTTCCTATTCCCGTAATTATTCTGAGGTGAATTGTTTAAAGCACTGAATACCCAACGACCCCTTTGGACTACAAAACCAAATGTTATAATCGCTGGAGCGTATATCTGGTTGTGGTCTTTCAGCTTTAATTTGGTGTGACCCAAATGCTGATCTGAACACTGAAAGGGTCTTTCGTTAAAAAAGACGAGAAGATTTTTACAATGGAGTCCTTCTCAATATCAATAACTGTAGTTCCAGCATATATTTACCGCTGAAAATCTCGTTAATTTGAACCATGAATACTTGACCATCTATGTCACTCTAGTCAGGATTAAATGCGTGCGATATATCAATGAACAAAAACGATCTCTAATGCTAGGTTTCACAACCCGTGGATAGAGGCCGTTTGAACGTCGTTCCACAGGACTCCGTATAGTATTTATCCTATCCAGTCGGAAGTAGTTATGCCCACAGTTCAATGTATGATATCTCGTAATTTTGGAAAGACAGCAATGGTCAGATCTTCATTGGGTCGTTCATTCACATAACTACCGAACAATATATGTCTCAAATCAGTAGGGCCTATTTGTCCAGAAAAATAATTCCAGACCCCTATCGCGTGGCATTACTATCACCAAAACTCAAGTAAATATGGAATAGTAACGTATACTAAGACAACAAATCTATTGTCTGGCCTGAATGCTCGTTTCTCCATGATGCTGGCGAGACATGATGACAATATCGTCTTATCACTGGGTATGCTTCTGTCCAAATTGCAGGAATATACTCTCATCTCACACTTGGAGTGTCATTTCATTTGAACGCCATTGAGATTCAGTGTCATTGTTGTTGGTAACTAGTCGGTCGGCTAATGCATTTCATCTTCTGTATCCGTTCGAGTGCAAACGCCAAAGGTGAGTTGATAGATATCGTCTTTAGCGCCAGCCTCAAAAGTTGGCAATTCATCTTCTATATGAGAGAGAACCAAAATATAAAAAAAAACAGGTATATATTAGAAAACTTAATGTGGTATTAACAAGTAACTGCTCAGTTTTACTTTGAAATCTCTTGACTTTAGAAGCGAACCACAATTTTCCAAACTTAAAATTCTTCATTTTAGAATTGAATACTCAAACAAGTCAGTTTCCGAATTTGAAAGTTATTGATCAGTTAATAAATAATGCCATTTGTTAAGGTTACTATGGTTGTTCAACCCGCACAATTTATATCTTGCATCTAGTCGTTCCAAGTTAGACTGTTACTGGTTAGCTGATGGGCATCGTTATTGTTGGTCTTTAGTCGATCGGCTCATGCAAGTCATCTTCCGTATCCGTTCGGGTGCGAATGGCAAAGGTGAGTTGATAGATATCGCTGTTGTTGGTCAGTAGTTCATTTGCTCGTGCATCTCATCTCCTGTATCCGTCCGAGTGCGAATGCCAAAGGTGAGCTGATAGATGTCGCGAATGGGCGCGTATTGCTATGATGAGTTGATAGATATTGTCGTTGGTGACAGCCTCACAAATTGGCAAGTCATCTCCCTGCATGAAATCGAACCAATATATAAAATAAACATGTAAATATTAGAAGATGTTACAAAAATACATCGTATTAACAAGTAACTGCTAAGTTTCACTTTGAAATCTCTTGACTTAATAAGCGAACCAAAATTTTCCAAACTTAAAATTCTTCATTTTAGAATTGAATACTCAAACAAGTCAGTTTCCGAATTTGAAAGTTATTGATCAGTTTATAAATAATGCCATTTGTTAAGGTTACTATGGTTGTTCAACCCGCACGATTTATATCTTGCATCTAGTCGTTCCAAGTTAGACTGTTACTGGTTAGCTGATAAGCATCGTTATTGTTGGTCTTTAGTCGATCGGCTCATGCAAGTCATCTTCCGTATCCGTTCGAGTGCGAATGCCAAAGGTAAGTTGATAGATATCGTTGTTGTTGGTTACTAGTTCATTGGCTCGCGCATCTCATCTCCTGTATCCGTCCGAGTGCGAAGGCCAAAGGTGAGCTGATAGATATCGCGAAATGGCGCGTATTGTCATGATGAGTTGATAGATACTGTCGTTGGTGACAGTCTCACAGGTTGGCAATTCATCTCCCCGCATGTAAGCGAATCAACACATGAAAATAAACAGGTGAATATTAGAAAACATGTGCAAACAGGTCTGTGTTGGATATAATTTTTCCCTGGTTCAGGTCACTGGTTGTTTCGCGGAGTAATGCGTTCAACTTCCACTGCTAATCACAACGCTATCACTCGTGGGAGTAAACAAACACAGGAAGTCTAGGAGTCCGTAGTGTTTCAACGTTCAAATGGCCCCTAGCCGGAGTTTTTGTAAGCTAGGATCGGATTTTGCTGTGCGTGTACGATATTTTATCAGAACTTTTCTAAAGTTTTGTGGTGCTACATATTTTTCCCAGAGTCGAGTATTGTATGTAGGATTGAGTCTTTACTCAATGTCAACAGGTTCTCGTGAAATGACAGCAATGTTTTTCGCTGTCCGGCCGGTCTGATCATTTTGTTGCTGTTCTTGCAATCTCGAAATTTGCAAAAAATTTTGCACCAATCCCTCACTTGGTGCGGTTATTGTTTTGGTAATGCCAATGGAGGGTCATTGTTGGGTATTCAGCTGATAACTACTAAAGCAAAAAAAAAAAAATTACCCTATCATAACCTAAACTTAGCTAGGCCCTATACCCTAGGTTTTGAATTCGGCAGTCGACAATAAGGTTCTACGCTAAGCTAGTTATCACCCCTCTACAATAAGGTTCTACGCTAAGCTAGTTATCACCCCTCTACCACTAAGTGTAGGCTATACTTGTTTCCTATTCCCGTAATTATTCTGAGGTGAATTGTTTAAAGCACTGAATACCCAACGACCCCTTTGGACTACAAAACCAAATGTTATAATCGCTGGAGCGTATATCTGGTTGTGGCCTTTCAGCTTTAATTTGGTGTGACCCAAATGCTGATCTGAACACTGAAAGGGTCTTTCGTTAAAAAAGACGAGAAGATTTTTACAATGGAGTCCTTCTCAATATCAATAACTGTAGTTCCAGCATATATTTACCGCTGAAAATCTCGTTAATTTGAACCATGAATACTTGACCATCTATGTCACTCTAGTCAGGATTAAATGCGTGCGACATATCAATGAACAAAAACGATCTCTAATGCTAGGTTTCACAACCCGTGGATAGAGGCCGTTTGAACGTCGTTCCACAGGACTCCGTATAGTATTTATCCTATCCAGTCGGAAGTAGTTATGCCCACTGTTCAATGTATGATATCTCGTAATTTTGGAAAGACAGCAATGGTCAGATCTTCATTGGGTCGTTCATTCACATAACTACCGAACAATATATGTCTCAAATCAGTAGGGCCTATTTGTCCAGAAAAATAATTCCAGACCCCTATCGCGTGGCATTACTATCACCAAAACTCAAGTAAATATGGAATAGTAACGTATACTAAGCCAACAATTCTATTGTCTGGCCTGAATGCTCGTTTCTCCATGATGCTGGCGAGACATGATGACAATATCGTCTTATCACTGGGTATGCTTCTGTCCAAATTGCAGGAATATACTCTCATCTCACACTTGGAGTGTCATTTCATTTGAACGCCATTGGGATTCAGTGTCATTGTTGTTGGTAACTAGTCGGTCGGCTAATGCATTTCATCTTCTGTATCCGTTCGAGTGCAAACGCCAAAGGTGAGTTGATAGATATCGTCTTTAGCGCCAGCCTCAAAAGTTGGCAATTCATCTTCTATATGAGAGAGAACCAAAATATAAAAAAAACAGGTATATATTAGAAAACTTAATGTGGTATTAACAAGTAACTGCTCAGTTTTACTTTGAAATCTCTTGACTTTAGAAGCGAACCACAATTTTCCAAACTTAAAATTCTTCATTTTAGAATTGAATACTCAAACAAGTCAGTTTCCGAATTTGAAAGTTATTGATCAGTTAATAAATAATGCCATTTGTTAAGGTTACTATGGTTGTTCAACCCGCACAATTTATATCTTGCATCTTGTCGTTCCAAGTTAGACTGTTACTGGTTAGCTGATGGGCATCGTTATTGTTGGTCTTTAGTCGATCGGCTCATGCAAGTCATCTTCCGTATCCGTTCGGGTGCGAATGGCAAAGGTGAGTTGATAGATATCGCTGTTGTTGGTCGGTAGTTCATTTGCTCGTGCATCTCATCTCCTGTATCCGTCCGAGTGCGAATGCCAAAGGTGAGCTGATAGATGTCGCGAATGGGCGCGTATTGCTATGATGAGTTGATAGATATTGTCGTTGGTGACAGCCTCACAAATTGGCAAGTCATCTCCCTGCATGAAATCGAACCAATATATAAAAATAAACATGTAAATATTAGAAGATGTTACAAAAATACATCGTATTAACAAGTAACTGCTAAGTTTCACTTTGAAATCTCTTGACTTAATAAGCGAACCAAAATTTTCCAAACTTAAAATTCCTCATTTTAGAATTGAATACTCAAACAAGTCAGTTTCCGAATTTGAAAGTTATTGATCAGTTTATAAATAATGCCATTTGTTAAGGTTACTATGGTTGTTCAACCCGCACGATTTATATCTTGCATCTAGTCGTTCCAAGTTAGACTGTTACTGGTTAGCTGATAAGCATCGTTATTGTTGGTCTTTAATCGATCGGCTCATGCAAGTCATCTTCCGTATCCGTTCGAGTGCGAATGCCAAAGGTAAGTTGATAGATATCGTTGTTGTTGGTTACTAGTTCATTGGCTCGCGCATCTCATCTCCTGTATCCGTCCGAGTGCGAAGGCCAAAGGTGAGCTGATAGATATCGCGAAATGGCGCGTATTGTCATGATGAGTTGATAGATATTGTCGTTGGTGACAGTCTCACAGGTTGGCAATTCATCTCCCGCATGTAAGCGAATCAACACATGAAAATAAACAGGTGAATATTAGAAAACATGTGCAAACAGGTCTGTGTTGGATATAATTTTTCCCTGGTTCAGGTCACTGGTTGTTTCGCGGAGTAATGCGTTCAACTTCCACTGCTGATCACAACGCTATCACTCGTGGGAGTAAACAAACACAGGAAGTCTAGGAGTCCGTAGTGTTTCAACGTTCAAATGGCCCCTAGCCGGAGTTTTTGTAAGCTAGGATCGGATTTTGCTGTGCGTGTACGATATTTTATCAGAACTTTTCTAAAGTTTTGTGTTGCTACATATTTTTCCCAGAGACGAGTATTGTATCTAGGATTGAGTCTTTACTCAATGTCAACAGGTTCTCGTGAAATGACAGCAATGTTTTTCGCTGTCCGGCCGGTCTGATCATTTTGTTGCTGTTCTTGCAATCTCGAAATTTGCAACAACTTTTGGGCCAATCCCTCACTTCGTGCGGTTATTGTTTTGGTAATGCCAATGGAGGGTCATTGTTGGGTATTCAGCTGATAACTACTAAAGTAAAAAAAAATAAATTACCCGATCATAACCTAAACTTAGCTAGGCCCTATATATACCCTAGGTTATGAATTCGGCAGTCGACAATAAGGTTCTATGCTAAGCTAGTTATCACCCCTCTACAATTAGGTTCTACGCTAAGCTAGTTATCGCCCCTCTACCACTAAGTGTAGGCTATACTTGTTTCCTATTCCCGTAATTATTCTGAGGTGAATTGTTTAAAGCACTGAATACCCAACGACCCCTTTGGACTACAAAACGTTATAATCGCTGGAGCGTATATCTGGTTGTGGCCTTTCAGCTTTAATTTGGTGTGACCCAAATGCTGATCTGAACACTGAAAGGGTCTTTCGTTAAAAAAGACGAGAAGATTTTTACAATGGAGTCCTTCTCAATATCAATAACTGTAGTTCCAGCATATATTTACCGCTGAAAATCTCGTTAATTTGAACCATGAATACTTGACCATCTATGTCACTCTAGTCAGGATTAAATGCGTGCGATATATCAATGAACAAAAACGATCTCTAATGCTAGGTTTCACAACCCGTGGATAGAGGCCGTTTGAACGTCGCTCCACAGGACTCCGTATAGTATTTATCCTATCCAGTCGGAAGTAGTTATGCCCACTGTTCAATGTATGATATCTCGTAATTTTGGAAAGACAGCAATGGTCAGATCTTCATTGGGTCGTTCATTCACATAACTACCGAACAATATATGTCTCAAATCAGTAGGGCCTATTTGTCCAGAAAAATAATTCCAGACCCCTATCGCGTGGCATTACTATCACCAAAACTCAAGTAAATATGGAATAGTAACGTATACTAAGCCAACAATTCTATTGTCTGGCCTGAATGCTCGTTTCTCCATGATGCTGGCGAGACATGATGACAATATCGTCTTATCACTGGGTATGCTTCTGTCCAAATTGCAGGAATATACTCTCATTTCACACTTGGAGTGTCATTTCATTTGAACGCCATTGGGATTCAGTGTCATTGTTGTTGGTAACTAGTCGGTCGGCTAATGCATTTCATCTTCTGTATCCGTTCGAGTGCAAACGCCAAAGGTGAGTTGATAGATATCGTCTTTAGCGCCAGCTTCAAAAGTTGGCAATTCATCTTCTGCATGAGAGAGAACCAAAATATAAAAACAGGTATATATTAGAAAACTTAATGCAAAAATATGTGGTATTAACAAGTAACTGCTAAGTTTTACTTTGAAATCTCTTGACTTTAGAAGCGAACCAAAATTTTCCAAACTTAAAATTCTTCATTTTAGAATTGAATACTCAAACAAATCAGTTTCCGAATTTGAAAGTTATTGATCAGTTAATAAATAATGCCATTTGTTAAGGTTACTATGGTTGTTCAACCCGCACAATTTATATCTTGCATCTAGTCGTTCCAAGTTAGACTGTTACTGGTTAGCTGATAAGCATCGTTATTGTTGGTCTTTAGTCGATCGGCTCATGCAAGTCATCTTCCGTATCCGTCCGAGTGCGAATGCCAAAGGTGAGCTGATAGATGTCGC